>ML685768.1:2906743-3100603 GCA_007922175.1 Pelusios castaneus
GGTGAGTCAGACTCAATCAAGGATTCTGCAGAGTTATGTGGGTATATAAATCTCTGGGGCTGCTGACTCAGTCAGCCATACAGTCAGCTCGAAAATGTTCTTGTAATGAGATTTTCAATGGTATCAGCTTATCATTAACCCTAGGTGGCCTGCTCTGGCTATTATGCATAATTAGAGCATTATCTTCCCAAGTTCTTCATGTTGTTTTGAGCTATATAACATACAGTGTTGTTGTAGCTATGTTTGTCCCAGGATATTAGAGAAACAAGGTGGGTGAGATAATATCTTTTGTTGGACCAACTTCTGTTGGTGAGAGAGACCAGCTTTCAAAATTATACAGAATTTTTCTTTGGGAGCTCTAATGGAAAGATCAGTGGAAATTCTTCTTCTATCATGCCAGTTCTTCAATGGAAAATTTCCAGGTGCTACAATAGAAAGTTTGATATAAATATTTAAGGGAATTCAACTTGCTTTTCGAAAAACCTTTTTAATCATAATTTTTATGCTTAACATTCACTCATTTGTTCAATTAAGGCAACATTCCAATGTGCCATTTTTTCCTATGCCATCCTTTCAAAATGATTTCAGCAGTTGCTCTAGTATTTGCAGTGGAGCGGTTCCACCACTATATCTATATCCACTGAATCGTCCTTGTCCACAGGCTTGTTGACCCCTGAAAGAATTCTAGTAGATTGGTGAGGCATGATTTCCCTTTACAAAAACCATGTTGACTCTTTCCCAACAAATCATAGTCATCTATGTGTCTGATAATTCTGTTTTTTATTATAGTTTCAACCAATTTTCCAATGGTACGGAAGTTAGGTTTACCAGCATATAATTACCTGTATCATCTCTATAGCCTTTAAAAAAAAAATTGGTATTATGTTAGCTATTCTCCAGTCATCTAGTACAGAAGCTGATTTAAGTGATAGGTTACATACCACAATTAGTAGTTCTGCAATTTTACATTTGAGTTCCTTTGGATGGATACAATTTGGTCCTGGTGACTTGTTACAGTTTAATTTGTCAGTTTGTTCCAAAACTTTCTCTAATGACATCTTAACCTGGGACAGTTCCTCAGATTTGTCCCCTAAAAAGAATGATTCAATGCACCTGCAACACTGCTCAGTAAAGATAGGTATTATTTGGATGATTTCTAATGTTGGCTGACACCCTAAGAATGTTCTGTTGCAGGGCTGCCAGACCAATCAGGTGCAAGTTCTGATGACATACAAGGCAAAAACCTCATTGCCAAGAAAGAGAAACTTGCTATAGAAACTACAAAATGGAAAATGGCCATCCGAAGATTTAGCAGCTCGGAAGAAGGCACTCCAGTACGTAGCATGCCTTTAGGAAGGCACAAGAACTGGTGAATTAAAAGAGTCAGGAGCAGTGCAGTGTCACCCAAGGTATCCAGGTAATCACTTAAGAGAGACAAATACTATGATTGCCTTCTCTGAAGTCACCTCTGGCATAATGCACACAGGAAACAAGTAACTGGTAACAGTGAAGGAAGTGCAAGTTGAGATCACTGCTTTTGACTAACAATTGTCTATACCCTGTTATTATTGTAATACCCTCCCAACAGTCTTTGCCCTGAACCCCTTGTTTATTTCATCCACCTGTATATCTTGGTTTTTAGACTGCAAGCTCTTTGGGCCAGGGACTGCTATATATGTTCGTACGGTTTGTAGCACAGTGGGGCCCAAATTGGTTGGGTCCTCTATGCACTACTGCAATATAAATATTAAGTAATTAATAAAAACAAAAGTATAGATATCTGCCAGTCAGATACAGTAGGAAGAATGCGGGCACAGAGAACAAATTTGGCCAGTGCGGCAGTGTTGAAAGAGAATCTAAAGACAGATAGGTTCATTTGTCTGCTCAGGAAACCCCACTCTTTCAGAGATTACCCATCTATGAGGCCATGGTAATGAAGTGACTGGGTAGTCTGTGTTAATAATCTCTAGCCTATGGGGGTTTTGTGGGGTGGGAAGTTAATTTGTAAAAATGGGAAAGATACTATATGATGAGTAGAACTGAAGAAAGAAAATGAGGTTTAGGGAGGAATTTATAATGGTGTGGGATTTAAAGGCTTTGTGATATAAACTGGAGAGATGCTCTTGGGTGGGACATAAAGAGAAACAGCTGAGCCCGAACATATAGGGTATGTCTACACTAGCAACTTAGGTCGACTTAAGGATACTTAAGTTGACCTACAGAAGTCCATGTCCACACCTACCTTTCATTAAGTCGACTTAAGCGCTTCCTTAAATCAACTTAATAACTACCACTCTTCAGTCGACTTAATGCTTAATTCGACCTGTTAAGTCAACCTAAAGCCGGTGTGGACGCCCTAGGTTGACCTAATTCCCTAAGTTGACCTAAAGGGGATGGGTTGGGAAGAAGGGAGCCGCAGCTCTCCCCCGAGCCATGGCTCCCTTCTCCCAGGGAGCTAAGGTCCCTTTTCCCCAGCCACAGCTCCCCCAAGCCACGGCTCTCTGTCAACCTAGCACCTGCCAGTGTGGACGCAGGGAGTCGACTTAAGTTTCTAGTGTAGACTCTCTAAGTTGACTTAACAAGGTTGACTTTAAGTCGACTTAAGTTGACATTTTAAGTCAACTTAACAGAGTCGACTTAGCATTTCTAGTGTAGACGTACCCATAGTGCTTCCTTCCCAGTATGTTTAATGATCACTGTTCCTTAAGTCTCTGCCTATGTGTTGCATCATTTATGCTAATACAAAAAAAGTCCTGTGGTACCTTAAAGATTAACAAATCCCTTCAGGCGTAAGCTTTCCTGGGCTCCAACCCACTTCAAAGGGCCCACAAAACCTTATGCCCAAAGAAATTTGTTAGTCTTTAAGATGCCATAGGGCTATCGTTGTTTTTTCTGTAACAGACTAACATGGATACACCTCTGGAATTTATGCTAATGAATCAGCCAGTGGTGCAGCGTAGTGGTTCTCAACCTTTTATGGGTTGTGACACACTTACCAGCATATTATGATTCTACGGGACACACTAGCCCACTACCTCCAGGCCAAATCCAGCCATCTCCCCGGCTCTCCGGGACACACTTACTGTTGTACGGTGACTCACTAATGTGTCCCGACACAGTGGTTGAGAACCACTGGTGTAGAGAACAGACTGTTCCACTCCCTGCTGATCCAGGCATGTCTTTGTGGCTTTGGCCAGCTCATTCTAGAAGAAGCTTATTGGATTAGGGGGAAGAGGGAGCCATCCTGATCATTAGGTTTAAATATTATGAGATCCATTGATTAACCCTTCCACCGCAATTCTGTGCATTCAGAGCTAGATCCTCAGTTGGCGTAACCTGGCATAGTTCTAGCTACACCAGTTCATATCATCTGAAGTTCTGGATCTCCATGCTCAAAACTTAAAAGATCCCATTCAATTTCTGAGGAAATGTCTCTGAAATATCTCATTGCTTTTAATCAAAGATTTAAATATCATCAGAGCAGGCCTGAGCTAGGAATTTAATACATTTATAAAAGATACAATACAAGGATGTCTGCTTAACAATATTACTTTCCTCTTTTATTAAATTGCTGCGCCTTGTGAATGTCAGGGTCTAATTGCATTGGCTAGAGATCCAGACATAATGCAGGAAGGCATTATGCAAGCTTCTACATGCAGCTTTGATAATGTACCTCAGCCATGACCTGCAACACGTCAGCTATTTCAGCTCTGGACTCTCTTCAGCAAAAACTGGCAGTGGTTGATTTATCGAGCCAGGTTGCATGGTGGTTTTGTAATGTGGAGAGAGATCCATTGGTGATTAGTATCAGACAATCTGTTCTTCATATGTGATTTCAGCAAGATTTAAATCTTTTATGTAGATGAATGACTAGTGGGATAGCCTGTACTTGTGCCTTTATTGCAACCCATCAAGAACATGTTTCCCAGTGTAGTCCCAAAACAGTACCTATGTTTGGCAGAAGCAGGGCTTTTTTTGTGACTGTACACAGGGGTATGGAGTACCAACACCTTTTTTGCCAGCCACGCTGCCCAGCTGGGGAGGCAGGGTCAGCAGGGAAAAGGATCGTGGGGCTCCTGTCCCCTGCCCAGTTTAAGGGCTGGGGTCAGCATGGGAAAGGAGCAGACACTGGAAGAAGAGGGGTGGTGCAGGAAGAAGAGGGATACGACAGGCATTTTTCAAATTTACTGTCAAGATATGAGTACTAGCACCTTTTTTTTTTTTTTTTCAATTGACGGGTGGTTCTCAACTTATTTACCATTATGGGCAGGGCCAGCTCGAGGGTTTCTGATGCCCAGCCTAGGCGAACTATGACTTTGGCGCTCCCCTGTACCCCACATTCAATATAGGAAAAAAATGATAAAGTCTAGAATGAACATAGTAATATTTATTTAATAGAGAAAAGAAATTCACTTCCATCTAATTTGGTGCCCCTTGAAGCCGGACACCCTAGGCAGCCGCCTAGTTCATGTATATGGTCAGGCTGGCTCTAATTGTGGGCCACAATAAGCAGCACTCTGTTATGTGGGCTGCATCCACACAATATGTATACTCTCTGTATGGCTCTGAGGATGTCACATGGGCCATAGCAGTGTGCTGATTGAGCCACGGGTTGAGAACCACTGCAATTGACCCTGTGAAAATATCTAACTTGATCCCTTAAGCGTATGGTTTAGCTTAATGTGGCCAAAATCCATCATTCCAGTTTCAGGTACATTTTTCTCATCATTTCAGTCCATGACACTTGGAAACATAGGATCTCAAAGCATGAACATTGCTCTGGCTGCGGTCCTTGTTTCTACTCCACTGGTATCACTCACTTTTAAATTTGGGACACACTACGGATAGATTTAATTTCAATTGAAGTCTCATAACAGTTGTCTCAGCTTCTTCCAAATGTAAAATACTCCAAGCCCTACACTTCAGATTTATCTTAAATATAGGGTCTTCTAAATTACCCAGCAATGTTCATAGTAAAACTCATCATCGAGTTAAATCCTTTACTGGATATTTTATATCCGAGCGAAGTAATAGTGCCATCAAGTGGCAATTTAGGTTAATCAAAGATTCTATTTAGTGGGCACATCCCAAAATTTAAAAGTAGAAAGGAGAGGGTGGAGAACAGCTTTTAAGTTATGACTAGTGTAAGCGCTCAGGTACTAGGGAGATAAATACCATTGAAAGAACATATATGGGAAGCTCCTGATGACATACACTGAATCAATGAATTCCCTTGGCCTCCCTGCCTATTTTGCTTCTACCTACATTTGGGGCTTCTCTCCCATTCTTTTGGGGTCCCGGTAGATGGGATATTGTGACTTTCCTGTAGATCTGCAGGCTTCTCTATGAGAAGGACACCTAGGTCTGAAAAGTTCCTCACTCACTGCCAGCTTTAGAAAACTCTGTGGTGTTAAGAGAGGGTTGTTTCTACCAAAAATACAGTATTCTCATTTCTAGAAACTTGGGGTTTAAGGGGATATGATCCTCTAACTGTAGTTAATGTGTTGATACCATTGGTGCTGGAACTAGAGATGCTGGGGGTGCTGCTGCATGATCCCTGGCTTGATGTGTTCCCATTATATGCAACTTTTACAGTTTGGTTCAATGGCTCTCAGTAAAAATTGTTCCAACACCCCAGTTGATACAGCATGCTGAAGGACAGCAACCTCCCTTCTTTCTTCAGTGAGTGCTATTTATTTGTAAATAAAGATATCAGAAAGCATCTTTTTACAAGAATCGTATACCATGAAAACACCTCAGAAAAAGGCCTTAAATTCCTGTTAGAAACAAATTTCCAGGCATGCTGCACGTCACTCCCATTATCATGTGTACAACTAAAATGTCCTTGCTTTTCTCAGATCAGAAACTTTGTTTAAAGATATTCTTTCAATTTAATAATTTCATATAGAAGTTGCAATGCCATATTAGAAAAAAAAATCTGACAATGACTGGAATTTGCCATTTAAATACGTGGTTATACGTAAATTATCGTCTTTGTACGTTTGTCGTTGCCTTTTCCTGCATTACCTTTGTTCTGTAATCTGTTGCTGCAGTCTCAATGATTCATTTGGTCATTTCTGGTAATCAGTAGAGTGAGAAGGTGATATTTAATGAGAAGCTGCTGCAGAGCTTCCCACACAGTCATCTTAGGTTTTATTTTGCACTGGGGCCTGTGAAAACTATTCCCAGGATGCACTGGGACCAATTATTTTAACAATCCATAGCACCTTGGAACATGCTACTGGTTTCAAGATTGATGATTTTGGGATACAGCATTTCCACAGAGCAAGGATGAAGATTTTTAACTCTGGGTAGACTACACAACACCCAGAATAAAACGGAGTAAAAGCACTTACATTTGTTCAGTTGTATCATAAATCAGGGATGGGAAAGGCAACTGAGTTAAAGCCAAGAACATACCTACATTTGGCTCCAAAATTTACCACCAGACAATCAGAATAAAAAACATTTTGAGGACCAACTCCAAAATTATCATATTAGCTGTTCGGTTTCCCAGCCTAGCTCATGACGGAAGAAAACTTGATGCAGTTTTAAAACGTGTTCAACATAATAATAAGTAAATAGCTGCTGTGCTTTCCAGTTCGCTTTGCTAACCCATCATGCTGTGTTGGAATGGGTATTATAACAGGTAACCCTAAGAAAAGTTTGTTGCCACTGAGTTGTTTTTTTCTTTTGATATTTCTGTAATACATAATTATTCTTTGTGGCAAAAATGTGAGTAAATCAAGAGATAATTGCAGCAGCTGAAAAACAATGTGAAGAGGAAGGAAAAAAGGAGAAGAGCAATAAAATCCTTAATGAACCACAGGCCCTCAGTAATCTTAAAAAGCTATGAAATGAAAAGATTTTGATGTTGTGATAATGGCAGCAGGATGTAAAGCATGTGTCCATAGCTGTGAATGGGTGTCCTTCATTAAATGTAGCACTGTTAAATATGGGTTCACTAAACTTAATAGCTGGGAGAGTGACTTATTCCCTAGGATGGTAGAAATTTCCAGAGGGGTAGCATCTGTCGAAGTGGGTTATAGCCCACAAAAGCTTATGCCAAAGAAAATCTGTTAGTCTATAAAGTGCCACAGGACTCTCGTTGTGTTTTATTCCCTAGGATTTTCTGGGACTAGCTAGAAGATGCTGCACTGGGATGTCAGTAGGCATGATTCTCCACTGTTTTACACCAGTTTTTATATCTGTGTAACTCAGTTTACTTCAGTGGGATTACCTGTGGAATTCGATACCACTGAGCATAATTAAGGATGGTAGAATCTGTCTGTAAATGAGGAGATGGAGGGGGGATTGTGTAATTATAATCCTAACGAATTGCATATAGGGTGACCTGATAGCAAATGTGAAAAATCGGGACAGGAGGTGGGAGATAATAGGTGCCAATATAAAAAAATCCTGAATATCAGGACTATCCCTGTAAACAGGATATCTGGTCAACCTAGATATTTTATTGTGACTAATTCTAGTGACAGCATCATCAATTGACTTGATTGTGCTGATCTGGAAGATTTGTATAAGTCTCCATTTTTACAAATTGAAAATGCACTGGGAACAGAGATAAGTATTTTTACTGTGGCTGTCACAGATTTGGCGTTTCATAGGAATTTGTCTGCAGCACCGTAATGCTGATTATATATATATGAGAGTAAAAGAGCATACAACAGCTGTGGAAGCTTGCAGATTGGATTGCTGACAGAAACACAAGCAGTAACCTGTTTCTTGAAAAAGAGATGACTTACCTTTGAGTCTGAACCTCTATTAAATAAATACAAAGGTAAAAATCAATCATACAGAATGCTGACTCTGCAGATTTATAACATGAGCTGATATTATTTGTATTCTAACTGTATTGCATTGGGATTTGGCTTTATTTATTTTATTTATAACTCATCCTTTTCATGGTATCTATTTTGACGTGGTCCCTACTCTATTAATATATTTGATTAACATTAGAGACAGAGCTGAATAATCTGTTTTGTGCACACCTGAAATGTGGGGTGAGCAGCTGGTATAGTTGTCAGGTTTGGAACAGACGTTTATTGGATCAGAGTCTCTAAACTGAGATGAATGTGTAGAAAAAGGATATAGATATAAATGGCTCTCATTTCCAATAATAAGGAATAGCATGCGTACTACAATTTCAATTTTGTGGCATGAGATTTTAAACAATGATGGTGGTTAAAAAACAAGCCCCAGATACTGATTGTTACTTAGCCCAGACTGGAATTTGATCTACAAGAAGTGATTGTTGAACTGACAGAAAATCCATATGAGGATCATTTACACGGGAATGTACTCTGTGCAATATGAGATGTAATGTTTTTCAGTAAGTGATGACAAATTGAGACTAAGAGAAGAACAAGTTCAAACCAAGTAAGGAAAACCAGCTAAACAGATTATATGACAGGATGTCCGGCGGTGCCTGTGTACCCCAGACCAGCATCACTCTCTAATGGTGAGTGTCCAGGCCCACTTTGTCTAGTGGCTACAGTTCACAGCAGTATCACCCATCAGTGAGAATCAAGAGCCATTCGGTCTAGTGGCTGTAGTCATAGAATCATAGAATAATAGGGATGGAAGGGACCTCATGAGGTCATCTAGTCCAACCCCCTGCTAAAAAGCAGGACCATTCCACTAAATCAACCCAGCCAGGGTTTTGTCTAACCGGGCCTTAAAAATCTCCAAAGATGGAGATTCTACCACCTCCCTAGGTAGCCCATTCCAATGCTTCACCACCCTCCTAGTGAGAAAGTTTTTCCTAATATCCAACCTTGTCCTCCCCAGCTGTAATTTGAAACCATTGCTCCTTGTTCTGTCCTCTGTTACCATCGAGAACAGCTTAGCTCCCTCCTCTGTGGAGCAGCCCTTCAAGTAGTTGAAGGTTGCTATCAAATCCCCCCTCAGTCTTCTCTTCAGTAGACTAAATAAGCCGAGTTCCTTCAGTCTCTCCTCATAAGTCATGTGCCCCAGCCCCCTAATCATTTTTGTTGCCCTCCGCTGGACTCTTTCTAATTTGTCCACATCCTTTCTGTAATGGGGAGCCCGAAACTGGACACAGCATTCCAGATGTGGCCTGACCAGTGTCAAATAGAGGGGAATTATCACATCCCTCGATCTGCTGGCAATACTCCTACTGATGCAGCCTAATATGCCATTGGCCTTTTTGGCAACAATGGTACACTGTTGGCTCATATTCATCTTCCCGTCCACCATAACCCCCAGGTCCTTTTCTACAGCGCTGCTACTTAGCCAGTCGGTCCCCAGCCTGTAGCAGTGCATGGGATTTTTCTGTCCTAAGTGCAGGACTTCGCACTTGTCTTTGTTGAACCTCATGAAGTTTCTTTCCGCCCAGTGTTCCAATTTGTCCAAGTCTCCCTGGATCCTGTCCCTGCCCTCCAGAGTATCTACCATTCTCCCCAGCTTGGTGTCATCCACGAACTTACTAAGCACACAGTCTATCCCATCATCAAGATCATTAATGAAGATGTTGAACAGAACCAGCCCCAGGACCGACCCCTGGGGCACTCCAATCATTACCGGTTGCCAAAGGTCCTTAGTAGTGCTGCCCAGTGGTGAGAGTCAAAGGCCTCTCTGTCTATTGGCTATAATCCGTAGTCATGTCACCCAATGGCAAGGGTCAAAGGCCTCTCTGTCTATTGACTGAAGTCCGTGGTAGCATTATCCAAGAGCAAGAATCAAGGGCCTCTCTGCCTCACAGCTATAATCCACAGTAGCCATCACGCAGTGTGAGAGTCAGACCCAGGACCCTACAAAGTAGACTATATATGTGGCTTAGGCACTCACTCGCTGGGTCACTTCTGATCCCTGTTTTCTGTATCACCATTGGTGTCATGGCTGTGTCTTGGAATTGCTTGTGGCTTTCTTCCAGCTTCATCTCCAGAGACCCTTCTCTTGGCGACAGCAAGTCATTGCCCTCGGCTCCCATGGTCAGCCAGCTTCCAGCAGCTTGGAGTCCTGGTAGCTTCTTAGGAGGCTGCTGCACTGAATTGCTCTCCTCTCCACCACTGGGAGCATACCCAACAGAGGCAAGGGTGTGACTTCTTTTGTCCAGAGCAGCTCCTTAACCTTTGCCTTCTTATACTTATAAAAGAAAGACTTGCAGAGTCCTTTTCAGGAGACTAGGCAAAATGCCATGTTTATTGTTAATACAGAAAATCTTAAAAAGCTATTGCATTCATACAATCACACACACTCACTCACGCCCAGGAGTTCTGCAGCTGGTAGAATATAGCAGTCTATATGTTTCTGGAGTCAGCCTTGGGGCCAGCTAGGTTGAACACGAGGAAGAGGCAGGCCTTTGTAGGTCACGATCTGATGCTCCTCAATGATTGCAGAATGAAATCCACAGTTTCCATGTTCTCGCCCCATTTTTTATGTTTGCTGGCTCTCATGTAGATCTATGAGTCTTGTTGTGTCACAGAATCATAGAATCCCAGAACTGGGAGAGACCATGAGAGGTCATTGAGTCCAGTCCCCTGCACTCATGGCAGGACCAAGTATCATCTAGACCATCTCTGACAAGAGCTTGTCTAACCTGCTCTTAAAATTTCCAATGATGGAGATTCCACAACCAGCCTGGGGAACTTTTTCCAGTGTTAATCACCCTGACAGTTAGAAATTTTTTCTAAGGTCCAACCTAACCCTTCCTTGCTGTAATGTCAACCCGTTGCTTCTTGTCCTAGCATCAGTGCTTAAGGAGAATAATTTTTCTCCCTCCTCCTTGTGACAACCTTTTAGGTACAAGAAAACTGTTACCATGTCCCCTCTCACTCTCCTCTTTTCCAAACTAAACAAGCCCAGCTCTTTCAATCTCATAAGTCAAATATTCCAGGCCTTTAATCATTTTTGTTGCTCTTCTCTGGACTTCCTCTAGTTTGTTCACATTTTTCCTGAAATGAGGTGCCAAAACTGGACACAATACTCCAGTTGAGGCCTAATCAATGCAGAGCAGAGTGGAAGAATTACTTCTCGTGTCTTATTTAAATTACTCCTGTTAATACATCCCAGAATGATGTTTGCTTTTTTTGCAACTGTATTACACTCTTGACTCTTATTTAGCTTGTGGTCCACTATATATAGCGCCCAGATCCCTTTCTTCAGTACTCCTCCTAAACAGTCTTTTCCCATTTTGTATGTGTGGAACTGATTGTTCTTTTCTAAATGTGGTATTTCTCCTTTGTCCTTATTGAATTTCATCCCATTTACCTCAGACCATTTCACTAGTGTGTCCAAATCATTTTGAATTGTGATCCTATCCTCCAAAGCACTTGCAACCCCTCCCAGCTTGGTATCATCCACAAACTTAAGTGTACTCTTTATGCCATTATCTAAATCATTGATGAAAATATTAAACAGAACTGGGCACAGAACTGATCTTTGCGGTACCCGCTTGCTATGCCCTTCCAGCATGACTGTGAACCAATGATAACTACTCTCTGGGAGCAGTTATCCAACCAATTAAGCACTTATCTTATAGTAGCTCCATCTAGGTTGTATTTCCTTAGTTTGTTAATGAAAAGGTGATACGAGACCGTATCAAAAGCCTTACTAAACTCTAGATATGCCACATCTACTGCTTCTCCTCTATCTACAAAGCTTATTACCTTGTCATAGAAAGCTGTCATGTCAGTTTGACATGATTTGTTCTTGACAAATCAATGCTGACTATCACTTAACAAGTTATTCTCTTCTAGATGTTTGCAAATTGATTCCTTTATTATTTGCTCCATTATCATTCCTGGTAAAGAAGTTAAGCTGGTTGGTTTGTAATTCCCTGGGTTGTCCTTATTTCTCTTTTTATAGATGAGGACTATATTTGCCCTTTTCCAGTCCTCTTGGATCTCTCCCATCTTCCATGACTTTTCAAAGATAATAAATGGCTCAGATATCTTCTGTGTCAGCTCACTGAGTATTCTAAGGTGCATAAGAGGGTACTTGGTCCTGTCATGAGTGCAGGGGACTGGACTCGATGACCTCTCATGGTCCCTTCCAGTTTCTATGATTCTATATCTATATATTCTAGGTATACATAAGTATACATATACATATTCTAGGCATACATACTTTATGTATTCTATGTATTCTTGAGTATTCTAGGGTGCCTATCTATATATATCCATGTGTTCTAGGGTGGATGGATAATTTTCTAGTGTGCATATTCTAATATTCTAGGGTGCATATCATCAGGCCCTGGTGACTTGAAGACATCTGACTTGTCTAAGTAATTTTTAACTTGTTCTTCCCCTATTTTAGCTTCTGGTCCTATCCCATTTTTACTGCCATTCACTACGTTAGGCGTCCAGTCGCAACCAGCCTTCTTGGATACTTGCTCCAAGTTCAATCTTCCCCACCCTCCCTTTCAGACCCCTCTCATGAGCAATTTCTTCAGCAGGAAGTGCAGGTGTTCCCAAGTGTAGAAGCAGTGCAAGAGGTCCCTTGGGATCTAGAAGGGAAAGGAATTCTACTCCTTTTATGTCCTAATCCCTAAAGCCAAGGGTGGACTTTTGTCTCATTCCTGACCTGCAATACCTCAACAGATTCATGAAGAAGCCACTTGGCCACTGTCATTCACTCTCTGGATCTGGGCAATTGGTATGCTACTTACAGTTTGAAAGATGCATACCTCCCAGGCCACAGGAGGTTTCTGTAGTGTGTAGTCCATCAGACCCATTATCAGTTCAAGGCCCTGCCCGTCAGCCTGTCTGTGGCCTTTCAGGTGTTCACCAAATACATGGCACTAATTGCCGCATTCCTCAGAAGGAGTTCAGTTGTACTCCTATCTCAACAACTGGTTGGTCAAGGGGAGCACCAGAGAGCAGGTGGAAATGGGTGTGAGACCAATAGTCTATCTTCGACAGCTTGGGCCTTATGATCATCGAACAGACATCAACACTCTCACCCATCCAGGGGATAGAATTCACTGGGGCAGAGTTGGATTCAGACCAGGCCAGATCATCTCTCCAAGAGGCCCGTTTTCTTGTTCTTCAGAACATTATAATGGACCTAACGCACTATCCCCAGACCGTGACACGCAAATTGCCTAAAGTTGCTAGAACATGGGGCAGTGTATATTTATGTTGTTCAACATAAGAGACTGCATCTCCAGCCCCCGCGAGCACGGCTGACTTCAATTTACTGCCCAGCCCAGGATGATATAGACAAGGTGGCTTCTCTTCCACTTGCGCTTGGTGATATGATCGCCAAGTCATATGCACATGGGTCCCCTTCTCTGCACCCCATCCCTCCCGGTGCTTGGTGACAGATGCTTTGGTGATCGGTTGGGGAGTTCATCTAGGGGAGCTTAGCACCCAGATGCTTTGGTCTTGTGCAGAACTCCCTTCACATGAGCTGAGAACAGTGCGGCTGGCCTGAGAGGATTTCCAAGGTAATCTAAAAGGCAAAGTAGCCTCAGTCTTAACAGACAATACGGCAACCTGTGCCATGAAGCCCTGAGATTATGGGATTTGCGCATTGCTTGGTCAATACACCTGAAGTTGTCCTTTCTGCCTGGAGATCAGCGTGTGCTGGCCAATAGCCTTAGGAGGTCTTTTGTCAGTCACAAGTGGTTGATCTGTCTGGATATGTTGAACAGTGTCTTCCATCGGAAGAGTGTTTCCTGCATGGACTTACTCTCCATGAGATTCAACAGGAAGTGTCTCCAATTTTGTTCTTTCCAGAACCCAGACCAGGGTCCATGGCAGATGCTTTTCTCCTACGCCTTCCTGCCTGTCCCAGTCATCCACAGAGTCCTGCTGAAAATCAGGCTGGACAAGTCTGCTATGATTATGATAATCCCTGCTTGACCTCACCAACATTGGTATACCACACTCCTCAGTCTCTCAGTAGACACTCTAATATCCCTTCCTCTGCTCTCAGACCTGATCACTCAGCAGCATGGTAACCTTCAGCACTCCAGGCTTGAGTCTCTATGTCTCACAGCATGGAAGCTCTGTGGTTGAATCCTCTGGAACTAGCATGCTTGGAGCTGGTTAGGGAAGTCCTCCTTGGCAGTAATAAATCTTCTTCTAGGGCCACTTATCTTACCAGGTAGAAGAGGTTCTCAATCTGGGCTGCTCAAAAGGACATGCAGCCCACACTGACATCAGTCCCTACAATTCTGGACTATCTGTTGCACCTCAAGCAGCAAGGGCTATCTAGATCATCATTAAGGTCCACCTGGCAGCTATTTCTGTGTTCTAGCCAGGGGAAGAAGATTACTTTGTCTTTGCTAATCCAGTGGTGGGGCATTTTCTGAAGGGCCTAGGCAGATTATATCCCCCTACAAACCAGCCAGTTCCATAATGGGATTTCAGCTTCATCCTGTCAAGACTGATGGGACCACTGTTTGAGCTCCAGGCAACATGCATCCTCTTCCACATGTCCTGGAAGGTGGCCTTCCTGGTGGCCATAATTTCAGCCAGGACAGTTTCTGAACTCAAGGCACTCATCTCAAAGCCTCCATATACTATCTTCTTTAAGGACAAGATACAGCTTCATCCTCACCCAGCCTTCCTCCCAAAGGTGGTTTTACAGTTCCATATGTACCAGGATATCTTCCTCCCAGTTTTTTACCTGAAGCCACATGCTACTAGTTGCGATCCTTGGCTGCATTTGCTGGCCATCAGGTGCAACTAGGCATTCTATATTGAAAGAACTAAACCATTCAGAAAAACAATGCATCAGTATGTATCTGATCCATGAGCCGCATGCCAGGTTTTATGTGTATCCGCATCTATACTGCCCTCACCTTGCAGCAGCTCCTGTGCTCTGAGGATAGGGAGTGGTTGTCTGTGTGCCTGCCTGCCTGTAGCATAACAAAGAAAGCAGGGGCTTAATAAATGAGCCCCAAACTGTTGTTTTTATTTTAAACATATATTTTATACAACATCATAGGGTCCTGGGGCGGCTGCCTATGTCATCTCTTGGACTGTTAGGGTATGTCTACACTTAAAGTTAAGTCAACTTTGTTAAGTCAACTTAACAAAGGTCGACTTTAAGTTGACTTAAAGTTGACCTTGTTAAGTCGACAACAAATTGACTACACTTTAAGTCGTCTTTATTAAGTCAACTTAATAGCAGAGATAGCCGTTATATTGGCTTAAAGTAGACTTAGCATTAATCCCCATCTACACTGGCCTTAAATTGACTTAAGGAGTCGACTTAAGGCTTAAGATGACCTAAAAGGAGGTGTTATTAAGTCAACTTAAGGAAATTCTTAAGTCAACTTAAGAAAAGCCCAGTGTGGACGCAGCTTTGTTTAGGTCAACTTAAGCGTCTTTAAATTGACCTAACTTGCCAGTGTAGACGCACCCTTAGAGAGCAGCAGCTGCCCCCCTAACAACTGACCTCCACTGCTTCCTGGATGGGCCCCCAAATAGCTGCAGATGCCACCCCACAACCCCTTAACAGCTGATGGCAGTCAGCACCCCAGCCCTAGTGCAGGGGCAGGCAATTGCCATTCTGCTGATCGATGGAACCGCCAGGGTGACTGGGATTTGAGGAAGTGGGGAGCAGCTGCCCATCATCATCAGTGTGGGACTGTCCACTGAGGCTGAACACAGCTTTGCTGAGCTGAGGCTCAAGGGGGGAAGAGGGGAGTTGCTAGCAGCTCCCAATGCAGTTCAGAGTCTCCCCTAATTCTGCTCTGAACAACTTTTATTCAGTCTCTGCCTGGGCTGTTCAGTGGCAGTTGCCATTCATCTGATTGGGTGACTGACAGTGGGGGAGTGGTGGGGGTTAGCTGCCCCTCATCAGCTGACTGGTGCAGTGTGGGGATTGACCACTGCACTTGGGCTCTTAGGCTATGTCTACACTGGCAAGTTAGCTCGAATTAAGGAAGCTTAATTCGAACTAACTAAAGCCATGGCTACACTAGGCTTTAATTAGTTCGAATTAAGGGCTTCCTTAATTCGAACTAATAAATTCGAATATGCTAGTCGAACTAAGGGTTAATTCGAACTAGTTAGTTCGAATTAACCAATGTGGCCATGTTAGTTCGAACTAATTGCTTAGTTCGACCTAACCGGCCCATTGAACTCAATGCAATTCGCTAATTCAAACTAAGCAAGTGCCATTCATAGCACTTGCTTAGTTGGAACTAAATTTATTTTGTTCGAATTAAGTTCATTCAAACTAACTAAAGTTGGTTCGAATTAGTTAGTTCAAATTAACTAATTCGAACTAACTTTAGCAAGTGTATACATAGCCTTAGAGTCAGAGGAGGAACTAGCCAGTAAGCTGAGCAGCAACAGCAGCTATCGCTTCCTGGGCAGATAAAAGTAGAATCCTGATCTGAGCTCCAATCTGCAGCAATGGGTCTGTGGATATCCACAACTGCGGATGCGGATACCCACAGACCTGCAGGGCTCTCTGTATCTCTAAAACCTCTGTCCATCCTTCACTGGCTCCCTCTTTATCCCTTCACACGATCTCACTACTGCTGATACAAGAGCCTTCTCCCTTTCAGCAGCTGTCACCTGGAGCAGCTTTAATCCTTGCCTCATTAATACAATCTCTTTTTAATTCCTATTTGAAAACATCTCTTTTCTCTCTTACCTCCTTAATTTCCTCCTTCTGCTGTTTACACTTTAATTTTATCTTTTTCTTCCATGTTATTTAGTTCAAATTGTTATTTAGCTCTACAAAGGGGGAGCCCTTTTTTTCCTTTTGTCTTCTTCAAAGTATTTTAACAAGGGGAACTTATTCTTAATAACTTAACTCAATGATATTTTTCTAGAGTTGTTTCACACAATCTGTTCTTTTGGAGGATGGGGGCAGGGTTTTTCTGTGGGTTCCCCCGCCCCCCTTATCCCACCAGTTTAGCTCCAGTTCTAAACCTCACTGATTTAGGATTAAGGATTCAAATCCCAGATGAGAGTTTAGACACTGAATGTTCTTCTCAATACTTCCAACTGAAGACCTTTGTTTGATATTTATAATAGATTTTCTTTCTATAATAGATGGTTCTTTGTACAGTGTTCTGAGAATAGATGTGAACAAAGTTATGCACTGCAAATGTTCCATGCATTACATTGCTTTGTGTTGCATTCTGGGACTATGTTTCTACACTGAGCCCATGGACACACTACAGGAATAACCGCGCAACAAGCCCGTTGCACTTTAAAAGTCACGTGGTTTTTGTAGCGCAGGATCGTGTACACACTCCGCCGCCTGTGACAGAACAGAGCCCCCCCCCCCTGCAATTCGCGATTTCACAAGAAACCCAATTGAATTGTAGGAACCTATCCCACAGTTCCATCCATCCTGATTTGGCACTAAGAATTCTGGGTAGAAGGAGAGGAGCGCTGAGCACCATGGGTAAAGTCTTGGTTTCCCATGGTTCATTCTGTTCCCTTTGCGTCACGAGAGTTGCTACTAGCAACTCGCGCCCATTTTCAACAGTAGCGCATTGCTTCCCGGAACTCCTTTTGCAGCAACATGGATCCAGCTCTGATCTCGACTGTGGCCTTCAGCATAATGAATACATCTCAGCTGGTGGCACAGTATGCGTTCAGCTCTGAATCAGACCAGGATTCGGATGACCCTGTGCTGGTGACTGCCATGCAGAACAACAGCACTGCATTGCTGAGCTCCTTCACAGAGCATCTGCACACGGTGCACCGGCGGTTCTGGTCACGAGAGACAAGCACCGAGTGGTGGGACCACATCGTTTTGCAGGTGTGGGATGATGACCAGTGGCTACAGAACTTTCGAATGCGGAAAGCCACATTCATGGAACTGTGTGAGGAGCTAGCCCCTGCCCTGCAACGCAAGGACACCAAAATGAGAGCCGCCCTCACTGTGGAGAAGTATGTCGCAATCGCGCTGTGTAAAATGGCAACTCCAGACTGCTACCGCTCGGTTGCGAATCAGTTTGGAGTTGGCAGGTCGACCGTCGGGTTAGCACTTTCACAAGTGTGCAGACCCATTAACCGTGTTCTACTCCGGAGGACAGTGACGTTGGGCAACGTGCGGGAGATCGTCGATGGATTCGCGGCCATGGGATTCCCGAACTGTGGAGGGGCAATAGACGGCACTCACATCCCTATTCTCGCTCCAGAGCATCTTGCGACTGAGTATATTAATAGGAAGGGCTACTTCTCCATGGTGCTTCAGGCACTCGTGGATCACAGGGGGCGTTTCACGGACATAAATGCGGGGTGGTTAGGTAAGGTGCATGATGCTCGCATTTTCCGGAACACGGGCCTGTACCGGAAGTTGCAGGCAGGGACCTTCTTCCCCGATGATAAAATTACTGTTGGGGATGTGGAGATGCCCATAGTCATCATAGGAGACCCAGCCTACCCACTGATGCCTTGGCTCATGAAGCCCTATACTGGAACTTTGGATCCCAGCAAGGAGCGCTTCAATTACCGGTTAAGCCGGTGCCGAATGACCATAGAGTGCGCCTTTGGGTGCTTAAAAGGCTGCTGGCGCTGTTTGTACAGGAGGCTAGACTTAAATGAGGACAACATTCCAGCCATCATTGCGGTGTTCTGTGTCCTGCATAACCTTTGTGAAAATAGGGGAGAGAAATTTCCCCCTTTATGGGACGTGGAGGCTGAGCGGCTAGAGTTTGCCTTCCAGCAGCCAGCCACTAGGAGTATCAGGGGGGCACAGCTGAGAGCTGTCTGCATAAGGGAGGCACTTAGGGTGCATTTTAGTGATGGAGACTCATAGGACGCATTGCATCACTGTGCAGTAGTGTTCCCAAGCACTATTGGGTACTGATTGGGGGGTGGAGGGACGGTGCCGGTGGGCGTGTACTGTACTATGCTAGAATGAGTGAATACTAAACATGCAACAACTAATCTAATTGTGTATCAATAAAGACACTGTGCAAAGTTCAAATGATTCAATTTTATTATTATAAAACATTAAATATTTACAGTAAGCAGTGCCTGCAAAAGGGGCTATAGATGCGTGTAAGTGCGTGTCTCAATGCCATAGCTTAGTGCAGGAGTGGATGTAACATTGTACCAGGAGGGTCCCTGGGCTTCAAAGAACTGCTTTGAGGGAGAATGGGGCATGGGGGACAGCAAGTGTTGCTGTGGCTGCAGGGGGGGCGAGCCTGGAGCAGCTGGGTCTGCAGACCAACCATGGTCTTCAGAAGTTGGGTCTGCTCCTGTAGGATGCTTATGAGGGCATCCTTCTGCTTCTGCCTCTTCACATTGTTTTCTTTGCGCTCCTGCTGGCACTCCTGCCTCCATTGTCTAGTCTCCCTTCCTGATGCCTCGTTGGACTGCATCAGCTCCTGGAAGATATCCCCCTTGCTCCTGCGAGGCCTCCTCCTTATCTCTCTCAGCCAGTCAGCTGCCGCAGACCACCGACCAGTGAAGGTCGTTTCTAAGGAAAAATGAAACATCATAAGTAGTGCTATTGTTCTCACTTTGGTTAAGGAGCCGGTAATATGCTCTCCCACCACATTCCGCTGTGCCCACGGGACAGGGCATTGCCGGGGACTGAAAGGGCTTTTGCAAAGGGAGATTCGGGTTGCCGAGACAAGACACACAGCTCGGTGAACTATTTGCAGTGCTTTGGGCGATTATTTCACATAGGGCACTGCCATGGAAGCCGATATCTCGCTGCTTAGAGTGCCTCTGCAAGCCAGAATGCATATCCTGCATGTCACTGGTTTTCAGCCAGGACCGTACACAGCAGGCTTGTGCACAGCCATGGTTCCCACTGCTGTGCTTTGCAACTGGCGAGGGAGAGTATCCCTCTATGGGGGAAGGGAAACAGTTGCTCTCCCATCTAATTTAACTAGGAGGCTGTGGAAGTACATCGAGGACACCTTCAGTGATCTCAGTGGAGAGGATTTCTTGGCAATTACAGCATGCATTGATGCACTGCTCATGTAATGCGGGGTAAACCCCCCCATCCAAAAAAGAAAAGAAAGGATTAAACTCAAAACGCCTATTTCCTGCCCGCTCTTCATTTGCCCGCAAAGCTTATCCAGCTAGCATAGAAGCCACTTCTGATGAAACTTACCAGAGCTCCCCTCTACTGCCTCCGAAGACAGCATGGAGAAGGAATCTGGGCAGCACGGGTCAGGTGGCGTGGAGAACAGCTCCTGGCTCCCTAGGTTGGCTGCACCGCTTTCACCCTCCAGGTCATCTTCCTCCTCTACGTCCTCGTTGACGAATTGCTCGTCACCGTCTGCTCCGGTATCCTTTTCGTGGGCGGGGTGCTGACATGTCCACAGGAGCTTTTGAGGTGGTTGTGGAATCGCCGCTCAGGATTGCTTCCAGCTCCTTGTAAAATCGGCATGTAGCCGGCGCTGAGCCAAAGCGCCGGTTTGCCTCTCTGGCTCTGTGGTACGTAATCCGCAACTCCTTCACCTTCGACCTGCACTGAAAAGTGTCTCTCTCTTACCCCTTCTCTGCCATGGCCCGAGAAATCTGGCCAAAAATATCGAAATTCTGCCAGCTGCCACGTAACTGTGCCTGCACAGCAGACTCTCCCCAGATGCCTATGAGATCAAGCACCTCGGCTGTGGTCCAGACTGGAGCACGTTTGCTGCACTGAGCCGCCATTCCTCTTGGAGTACACAGCTGCAGCTGCACTCCACACCAAGCAAACAGGAAGAGTGAAGAATTCAGAAATTCCCGGGAATGATGGTAGGGTGGGTACAGTCACGTCACAGCCACAGAGTGCAGAAGGAAGTGCAGAAGGGATGGAATTGGAATTCTGGGACATTTCCGGAGGTTTCATATTGCGCGGCAACCGTACACACACAGACTATCGCGCAACAGCTGTTCCGCGGTAGCCGCTACCACCCTCGTTTTGGTGGTTTACATGTTGCGCGGTAAGACGGCTGTTAGATGGTAAGACGGATTTGTGTGTGGACGCTGTGCCTGTTATTGCGCGATAAAGAGTGTTATCGTGCAATAACTTTGTAGTGTGTACAAGGCCTGAGATGATTGACATTAGCATCTTCCCTTTGCAGAATGAATAAATAAATAATCAAGACTTTGGAATCTTAAATCAAAGTAACTGCTGTGTTTCTATCTTGTAGTTCTATAAACACTAGCTAGGGTAAAAATGACCAAAACCAAAAAATTTTAACTGTTTATCCTAAGCTAAAAAGGAATTCACTTTGGCCATACTCACTTTTCTAAATAAAAGATTAATCCAATTTCAGAAACTCAATTAAACTTGATTAAAAACAAAATTCCAGCATTTTACTGGAAAAATAAAAACATTCCTGCAGATAACTGAGCAAATAATTCACAGTGAAAAATTTACTCTGATTTTAACCTTTTTTTTTACTGTTCATGTAATGTCTGCAAATATATTGCAATTGACTCAAATATATTAGTTATTTGAATATACTTGTCACATTTTTGCAAATTTTTTACACTGTTTGAATTGATTATTAATTGTTTGTAAGAATTTGACACTCATCCAGAAGTCCCATGGCATTATGATTGTTCCCTAATGGGATAGATGCAAATCCTTTAAATTATCAATAGGGAGGTTTGAAGAAGCCACTCAGGCTTTGAATCTCTCAGGGAGTAATTTAGCCAGATATAACAGATAGGCAGGATGATGGAATTTTATAAAATGCTATGCCTTGTCCTTTCAGGCTCATACAGGCCCTGTCAGAGGCATCATTCCTAGAAAAAATAGACTACTGTAAAATGGATCGGGTGGATACAGCATTTAAATTTATTTTCCTGTCATAGTTGCACAAAGCCATTGCATGTGTATGTGTGAGTTCCTATTTATGAAGGTTGCAGTGATATCCTGGTTTGGTTAATTTAATTATCTCTGGATGAGATTTCTGGCAGGAGGCTGGGAAACTTTCTCTCCCTGCTGCATCGAGCAGCCTCCCATCCCATAAGGTATTACCATTTCCAGTGTGAATAATCACATAGAAAAGTTTAAAATTAATTCTGTGAGCATTTGTGTAAATAAAACCTGATCCCTTGAATGTTTGTGGAATGAGAACAGAATAACTATCAGGGATAATTCTCTGCCCACCATCTCAAAATAAATATTTGTTGGGCCAGATTTGAGTTTAGATTTTAAATCCAACTATTCAGAAGTTATGAGACACCAACATGTGAAATGCTCCCTGTTTCTTTTCATGTTTGTTTTTCTCTTTCATAGGATGGAGTTTTAGTATGGGGTCTGCTTATCAGTTTCACAGCTGGAGAGTATTTGTAATCGTCTGTGCACTACCCTGTGTCTCCTCTGTTGTAGCACTCACTTTCATGCCAGAAAGTCCAAGGTTTCTGCTGGAGGTAAAATGTTCAAAGTGTCCCTGTTCCTATCTATATTATTTCTGGGGCATTCATCCCCACAGTATCACAACATCAAGTACTAAAATTGCTTAAGTATTTGCATGAATATTTTCCATAATTTGGTCAAATTCTATAGGTTGGAAAACATGATGAAGCATGGATGATTCTCAAGCAAATTCATGACACGAACATGCGAGCTCGGGGGCAGCCTGAAAAAGTTTTCACAGTGAGTATTACTCTCCAAGCTGATCTTTTAGAGCAGCATCAGTTCTCCTATCAGCTAGGACGTGAATGGCTTAACAGTCAATATCTTTACTCTATATACTTGTGGTGCAGACAGCTCAGAGTAAGGAACTTATTCTACAGCCCTGCTGTATAAACTAAATGGCTACGGTTTTAAAGAGGTTTTAGATACCCAGTTCCCTTTAACATTAATAGGTAGAAGGTATCCAGGTCCCCGTGGTCGCTTTGGAAACCTCAGCCAGCATATTGCAGGGCACGTGGCTCAGTGATGTAACAGTAAGCATTGTTATATTCATACAATTAATACTATCCACTTTAGTGTTCCCTTAGAATGCCGCTACCAAGCCTACTCCAGAGTTAACATGGATAATAATCAACACATATAAAGAAGGATAAAATCACTGAACCTCCTAGCACCTGCTCTTTATGCATTGAAACCTTTTCAAATGAATTTCAGTTTTTAACCAGCTAAGATAATAAACTCGTTCTGCACTGTTAGAGAATGTTATTTATATCAAGATCTCAAATCACTTTCTGATAACGTACTGGAAAGTTGACTGTTTATTATAGTTGCCCCTTTGGCCTGAATGGTTACCAGTATTCAGTGTCTTCCAGATTCGTTTCCATTAGAAGGAGAAATGGATTATATGAACCAGGTATTCTTTTGGTGCAATCCTGTTTATTTACAAAAAGTGTACACAGAGTTGTTTCTATTAGCGCAGCAACAGGGCCAGATTAACACAGGGGTTATAGGAGCTGAAGTCCCAAGCCCCGGCCTGAAGTGGGGGGGCAGGCTTCAGCCTCTAAAGGCCCCTGCAAGATCCCCACCACCATCTAGGTGCCCTGCTCAGCCCCCACAGAACTGGCAGGACTTTGGGGGTGCTGGTACAGGGGGAGGCAGTGCCCTGGAGCCAGGGGTCAGGTTCCATACTCCCACCCTGCCCCTTGCCCAGCTGGTCTACCCCCCCCCCCCCCCCCCGGGGCCAGGCCAGGCCAGTGCCTGCCTGTTCACTTCGCTGCTGGGGGGTAGGCCAGGATTGGCTGGTGCGTGGTGCAGCCTCCAGCGTGGCCTTCAAGGGCTCTTGGCCCTGGAAGGCTGCACTAGAGGCTGCACTGCATATCAGCCAGCCCCAGCCACAGGGGCAGACCAGCTGGACCGGGGCCAGAGTGAGAGCACAGCCTCTGGCCCCTCTAGCACTGGCCTGCCTGCAAGCTGCCATGGTGGGGGCTGGAGACCCAAGCAGGGGCCCCCACAGTGATGCGGGACTGGGGCTCCACACTGGCGAGGGGGCTCATACAGGCCTGGAGACCCCTTAATCCAACCCTGCACTGCAGAAACAAATAACAGACAGTTTCCTTGCTCAGAAATACACAGCTGCCTGTCCAGCCAGTTTGGTGCCCCCAAGGAACTCTCTCTCTCAGGCTCATGCTCATGACTATTTCTCTTACTCTCTGCTGGCTTTCTTGTTGCTTTAACACATATGCAGCTTTCCAAAAACAATTTCCTAGCACTTGCATTTACAGTTAGTCCCAGAGAAATCCCTCTGACCTCACAACATAGCTCTGCTCAGGTTTTGCCATGCAGCAAATAGCCTTGGGTGATAGCTTCCGTTGTCTCCAGCTGTCTTCAAGCTTAGTTGCTCCTTCAGTTTAGGGCTAGTCTACACTTAAAACTTACTGCAGCACAGCTATATCAGTATAGCTGTGCCTCTGTAAGAATACTTGTATAGCCACATTATGCTAACGGGAGAGAACTCTCCTGCCAACATAATAAAATCACCTAAATGAATGCCAGTAGCTATGACAGCAGGAGAACGCCTCCCACCAACAGCACTGTCCACACAAGTGCTTATGCTGGCAAAATTTACATCACTCAGGGGGTGTTTTTTCATGCTCCTGAACAACAAAGGTTTTGCCGGCATAAGAGTTAGCATAGACAAGGGCTTAGTCTAAAAGTAGGGTGCTTAGCACACGCCTCAGCTTTAACCAAGTCTGTAATTACCTACGCATGGATCAAAGATCTGCTTGATGGTGGCTATTAGCACCTTCCAGCACAAATTGATGTTGTCATACCTACTAATACCTTCCATGTAGTCAAATTCCAAAGGGGTAGCTGTGTTAGTCTATTGTAGAAAGACAACAGAGTCCTGTATCATTGGTAGGTAGAACAAGTTGGCTAAGACTACATAGTGAGGCTATGTACACACGATCAGATTAAAGCGCAACAAGGCAATCGCGCTACAAAACTCACGTGACCTTTATTGCGGGACAACGCGTACACACGTTGCTCCCTGCAACGCAACAAAATTACACGCATTATCGCGGTTGAGCGCAATGACTTCTGGGCACCTATCCCATCGTTCCATTTTCCCCTAAGTCGGCGCTATGAATCATGGGATGAAGGAAAGGAATGCAAAGCGCCATGGGTAAAGTGTCAGTTTCCCATGGTGCTTTGTGTTCCCCTAGCGTCTTCCTCGTTGCCAATAGCAACTCGCGCCTATTTTCAACATTGCAGTGACGCAACGCACCACTTGCAATCAATCGCAACAGCAACAGCATGGATCCCACTATGATCTCCATTGTCGCCTTCAACATTCTGAATACATCTCGGCTTGTTGCTCAGTACGCAATGAGCTCCGAGTCAGATGAGGACACCGAGGAGCAGGGGCTGATCGATGCCATGCAGAGCAACAGCACCGCGTTGCTCAGCTCCTTCACCGATCATCTGCACACGGTGCAACGCCGTTTCTGGTCGCGAGAGACGAGCACCGAGTGGTGGGATCGCATTGTTATGCAGCTGTGGGATGACGAGCAGTGGGTACAGAACTTTCGAATGCGGAAAGCAACCTTTCTGGAACTGTGCTCAGAGTTGTCCCCTGCCCTGCGACGGAAAGACACCAACATGGGGTCAGCCCTAACTGTGGAGAAGCGTGTTGCAATTGCTGTATGGAAGATGGCGACTCCCGACTGCTATCGGTCCGTTGCAAACCAGTTTGGAGTCGGGAGGACCACCGTCGGATTAGCCCTCTCACAAGTGTGCCAAGCCATCAATCGCATCCTGCTACGGAGGACAGTGACATTGGGCAATGTTCGAGAGATTGTGGACGGCTTTGCTGCCATGGGATTCCCTAACTGCGGGGGAGCCATAGATGGCACACACATCCCTATTTTGGCTCCAGACCATCTCGCGACGGAGTACATAAACAGGAAGGGCTACTTCTCCATGGTGCTGCAAGCACTCGTGGATCACAAGGGTCGTTTCACGGACATCAATGCTGGGTGGTCGGGAAAGGTGCATGATGCCCGCATTTTCAGGAACACTGGTCTGTACCGGAAGCTGCAAGGGGGCACCTTTTTCCCTGATCAAAAAATAACAGTGGGGGAGGTGGAGATGCCCATAGTCATCCTCGGAGACCCAGCATACCCACTGATGCCATGGCTCATGAAACCCTACACCGGGAACCTTGATCGCAGCAAGGAGCGGTTCAATTACCGATTGAGCCGCTGCAGAATGACTGTGGAGTGTGCCTTCGGCCGTTTAAAAGGGCGCTGGCGCTGTTTGTATGGGAGGCTGGACTTGGCGGAGGACCAGATCCCTGCCGTGATTGCGTCATGTTGTGTCCTCCATAACATTTGTGAAAGTAGGGGAGAAAAGTTTTCCCCTACGTGGGCTACGGAGGCACAGCGCCTCGAGGAAGCATTCGAGCAGCCAGCCACTAGGAGTATTAGGGTGGCACAAGGAGAAGCTGCTCGCATAAGGGAGGCACTCAGGGAGCATTTCAATGATGCCCTTCCCTAGTTCAGTTCCATGACGCATGAGGTGCACCTTAGGATCATTTCAATAATGTGTATAAATAAATGCATTCTTCAAAGTATTTGTTACTGTTTTTATTGAAACCTGAAAGATGGGGGTGGGGTTACAGGTTGGTGTAGCTCCGGGTCTCGTAAAAGTAGCTTGGGGGGGGGGGGGCTGGATGTTGTCCTGTACCGGGGTGGAGGGTGGCCTTCAAAGAAATGCTTTGAGGGACTGCGGTGTGTGGGAGGCATACACGGCTGAACTGTCTGGAGTGGAGCCCGGACATTTATCGCCTGGGACTGCAAAGCTATCATGTTCTTTAGCAGTTCTGTTTGCTCCTTCATGACGCTTATCAGTTCGTCCCTGTGTTTCTGCCTCCTCTGCTGGGATTCCTCTCTCCAGGCTCTATTCTCCCTTGTGGATTCTTGTGTTGCTTTCAGCAGGTCGTTAAACATATCCTCCCTGTTTCTTCGAGAACGCCGCCTAATGTTTCTCATTCGGTCAGCTGGGGTAGACACCGGCCTTGTGAAGCTCAATTCTAATACAAAAATAACAATATAGACATTGTTAACACATAGCATAGATAGCCAATGTAACCTTCCAGTAGCACATTCCACTGGAAGGTACAGGGCGGTCAACACACTACGCTGCGCTGAAGCAGACAAGGTACATTCTAATAGACGGCTTACCGGGGGCTAAGAATCGGAAGAGGGCACACAGATGGAACCCAATATCCCTCTCCTCAGAGTGCCCCTTCCATCTAGAATACATCTCCTACATGCCGCCGGTAGCAGGCCGGGACCGTATGCTGCTGCACTGTGTGCTGCCATGGTTCCCAGGGCTGTGCTTTGCAGCTGGAGAGGCAGAGTGTCCGTCTTTGGGAGCGCAGACACAAACGCTCTCCCATCTAACCTGAGTATTAGGCTCTGGAGGTACATCGAGGAAACCTTTTCTGACCTAAATGCAGATGATTATTTTACAATCACTGCTTGTATTGATGCCCTGCTAATGAATGCAGAGTAAATAGCGTGCACAGCGGGGACCCGCAAGCACCCCCACCCCAGACAATGATATTTTAGCAGGAGCAGAGCTGAATGAAGGAGAAACTTACCTGAACCCCCCTCTGCCGCCTCAGAGAACAAGCTGCAGTTCAAGCCTTGGGTGGACGTCTCAGCGGGGCTGCTGAAGAGCTCCTGGCTACACGCGGTTGCGCTTTCCTCCGTGTCATCCTCCATCTCCTCCTCCTCCTCCTCCTCAACAACGTCCTCATCCTGCTCGGCTCTGGCAATCACCGGACGAGGAGGGGCTGAAGTGTCCACGGGACTTTTGGCAGTGGTTGTGGGGTCCCCGCTGAGGATGGCTTCTATCTCCTTATAGTACCTGCATGTTGCAGGCGCTGATCCAGAACGGCGGTTTCCCTCCTTCGCTCGGTGATAGGTAATTCTGAGCTCCTTCACCTTTGATCTGCACTGCACTGTGTCTCTATCATGCCCTCTCTCTGACATGGCCCGAGAAATTATGCCAAATGTGTCATAATTCCTCCTGCTGCCACGTAGCTGCGCCTGCACGGCGGACTCTCCCCAGATGCTGATCAGGTCCAGTACCTCTGCCGTGCTCCAAAGGGGTGCGCGTCTTCCACGGCGGGCCGCCATTGCTACTGATGATCGGAGCACAAACACACTCCACGAGGAAGAGAGCAGGAAGTGAAACAGACTTGAAATTTGAAAATCCCGGGAATAAGTTCGGGGCAGGGCGGGGACAGTTTCGTCACGGCCACAGAGCGGGTGGGGGGAAGACCAGAGAGGACGACTTGGGAATGCTGGGACAGTTCCGGACTCCAGTCAATGCGCGGTAAGCGTACACACGAGCTCAAACGCGCAATATATGATCCGCAACAGCTGTTACCACTCTCGTCGGAGTGGTTGTTGGATTGCGCGACAACAAGGCACTTAACGCGCAAGAGCCCTGTTGCACGTGTGTACGCCGTTGTTGCTATCGCGCGGTAATGAGCTTTAATGCGCGATAATCTGATCGTGTGTACAAGGCCTCAGTTAGCAGTGGATCTGTCAACAGAACCTTAGCTTAGTGATTCCTACTCCAGTGATCTAACTACTAGAGAATTCTCCGTCCTTCTAAATTAATTATTAAAGGAAAACACCGGAAAAATTATTAAAAGGAAACTTAGTGTGTTGTTTTTAAATGTTAGAAACAGTTTGTCAATTTTGTAATCTGATTAAACCTCACTTTCCCATTGTGTGGATAAGGGGAAAAACACCAAGGTTTGAGATTTTTTCAGTGTTGCATGATGGGAAAACTTGACTCCTAATACCAAAATATTAAAGGATTAGAAACACTGTAGTATACATCACGGTTTTGCTTTGAAGAGGTCCCTAATGGAGGCTTGTGTTTTTCTAATACAGTATTAATTTAATAGAGTGCTAATACTACTAGTATATGTTAGCTTATCACAGTTTCCTTATTGAACCATGTTAGTACCTTATCATATTATTATCATATCATATATCACATATGCAAAGAATTTTTGTGTAATTTCCTTGGACCCTCCTTTTTTGTCTTTAATTTTTTAAATGTATATTAGACCAGGCTATTGTGAATTGTTATCAAAGTAGGAAGACAACAGAGTCCTGTTGTCTTTCTACAATAGACTAACACGGCTACTGTTGTCTTTCTACAATAGACTAACACGGCTACCCCTTTGGAATTTGTTATCAAAGTATTTAGTCATCTGGTATTCTTAAACTTCATAGCTTCATCCCATATAACTCTTGCCTCGATATATTTGTTGTCTTTTCCTTAACTTTATTACTGGTTATATTAAAAAGATGCAGATCCCTTGATAGTTAATGTGTTTTCTGATCCTTCAGCAGATGTAATTTTTATTAGATTTGGGGGACTTTTCTTTCTTTTAATTATTTCTTTAAATGTAAATTGTTTTCTCTTGATACATGTTCCTAATGATGTCATATTTTCCGGAAGCCACTTGCCATCTTCCAGTAATATTAATATGTGTTTCCAATATGATTAGGCCTTGACCTTTATACATGGTTATCAAAACCGAATGAAAAGAAGATAAATTGAACTGGGATGAGGAATACCTTTGTTATGTCCATACTACAAGCTGGGTTGCATGGCCACTCACGCACACCCAGACAGCAGACATTCTTGTACTTCCAGGAATAAATTGGTAAGAGATATTATACCCCAGCTTGCAGTATAGACAATGCCTTGGTTTTAGGGTTCTACACATGGGAGTTAGGCACCTTATTCCTATTGACTTGCAATGGATTTGGGCACCCAACTGCTCTTAATACATGTGAAAATCTCCCCCTGTAAGTCCAAGAAGAGACTTCAACAGCCAGTATTGGCAATATCTACCACTGCACTTCTAAAACTTGGCATCCATTCTTAAAACCCAGTTCAAACTAATAAATACATCATATACAGTGGCGGCGCTGGGCACACGGGGGCACAATCCCCAAGTCCCAGTGCCAGTACCCCAAATCAGGCCGGGGACCCAGGCCAGGCCACTGGTGGTGGCAGAATCCAGCCCCAACTCTGGATGGGTTCATGGGGCCAGGCCACTGGTCAGCAGCAGCAGGAGCCCAATCCAGGCCCCGACCCAGGACCTGGGCCTGGATCAGGCCGGTGCGGTAGGGGGTGTGGCCCAGGCCCCAAATCTTTCTTTGCGGAAGCGTCACCCCTGGTCATGTATGTAACATGATTGGGCAATTGCCGTGTTTAGGATAAATAGCAGACCATGAGCTTTGGTCAGAAAATCTTTTAACATGAAAGGGACTGATCCCTCAGACTTTACCACCACTGATTAAAAATAGAAGCCAATGATTAAATCAAAGTGAAACGTGGAGAACGGTCTGTCCTTGCTGATCAGATCCCACTGTTCTCCTTTACACGGAAGCTTTTATACTTCTTTCCTTTTGAGATTCCAGCCATAGCTGTCAGCCCATCTTTACCTTACGGAGCTGATTTAAACTTTCAGGTCCTCTTTAAAAAAACAGTTAACCGCTCCAGAAAATGTAAACACTTGCTGCTCCATTTCTACTTACAGGTTAACCGAATCAAAACTCCCAAACAGATAGATGAGCTCATAGAAATTCAGAGTGACACAGGAACCTGGTACAAAAGATGTTTTGTTAGAATCCGCACAGAGCTATATGGGGTAAGTAATAAAATCCAAGATGTAGTTGGTTCTCTTGTTACCATACACACTATCATTAGTGCTCAGAGGTGGAATTGATTGGATGATTTGATGTGGACAGCTGGTGTGTTGTACACTGAATATGACCCTTGGGTTTAGGAACAACCACAAGATTCCAGTTCCACAGGCCAGTGGGAGAGATTAGAGTATCACACAACCAATGCGTCCATTCTTCAGAAGGAAAAGGCTAGCCTCTAGACCCTTATGAGTCATTCCTAATAAAAATGTGGGACTGTGTCTGAAGCACTGTCATGTAGTAACTACAGGTAAAACAAGTTTGATATGGGGCACGGGGAAATATATGATGATAAGGTTTTATCAGTGTGAGTTTGGGATGGCCACATTACTTACAGTTGGTGAAGCTATGAATAAGTTATGCAAGTCATCCAAAATGAATACCAATAAGACATGAATTCAGCAAATACCCAATATTTTACAGGAAAACTTAGAACTATTTTATAATATAATTCTATTGGTCCCGTTTTCCATATCTTCCTACCTGTAAAGTCGTGACACGGTATTCATTTTGAATCTTACAGTACAGACCTTGCAGGAAAAACTTTTTATTGCTAATTTAGAAATTACCTAAAACAGTTTCCTACATGTAATAAAGTCACCATGATAAATCTGATATCTTGAAAATATTCTATGCTAGAGCTGGACAAAAAGTTTTAGTCAAAACTGATTTTGCATGGAAAATTGGGTTTTTGAGTAAATTATTTGCAAAAAGTACATATGTATTTTAAGTCAAAAACACAAGCAGCCAAAAACGGAAATATTTTGGCTGAAAACAGAAATATTACTATTTATATATGCTACTTCAATGCCCCATGGAAGTTATAGTGAAGTTGTCTCATGTCCCCATTATCCTGTATGGGCGATGCCCTCTGGTCAGACAATATCTGCTATGTGCCCTGGCCAGGGGACTCCTCCAATGTACTGTCTTGCCTGTTTAAGAGGGAAGACAGTGGTGAATCATGGGAGATGTAGTGGAAAACTCCATTTTTACAGTCAGTTCTACTATGAACCTTCTACAGTGGAGGCAGTCCCAGCTCATTGCCATCTGTGCAATGAACCCGTTTCTGAACATGGGTCATCATGACATATCAGATCTTAAGTATCACTGTTTCATCCACTCAGAACAGTGTATTATTGGTGAGAAAGATGGAAAAATGGTGATTGTTTGAAGCTGTGTAGGGATTAAGAATGTTAGAAGTAGATACAGTGGATCCAGGGCAGGAGAGGCCATCAGAGGTGCATGATTAATGGAGTTTGGTAATACCCAAACCCGCTTTTATCTGCAACCAGCATGCAGGTCTGGCCTGAGAATAACGAGCTGTAACATGATGCCCCTTGCTTGCTGCTGTACTGATGAGGCAAAGAACAGAATCCAGGCCTCTATCACTTAATAAATTGTCTAAAACAATTTAATTTTTAAATCTCTTTTCTTCTATTTTACAGATTTGGTTAACATTTATGAGATGTTTCAACTATCCAGTCAAGGACAATACAATCAAACTCACAGCTGTATGGTTCACACTGTCTTTTGGGTAAGATTGACTTGAATTCTTGATTAATTTTCCATGGTTAGCCTATATAACTTGACATACAGATGAATTTTAATGCTGCCAGTCAAACTGAATGCAAATCTGCTTTGCCATTGCGATTTGCTTTTCTTGGTGATAATACTTGTTCAAATACCTTTTTTAAATAAAACATTATATTATGGGGTTACTCCATTTTTGATTGTACAGCTGGGCATATTAACGGGTTGCAGCTTTCAGGAGTTTGCTATCCTTTGAAAGTCAGGACTCTTCAAGATGTTGAGTTGGGCAACCAAAAAGTGAGGAATTCCAATCACTTGTCAATTCTGAATATGTAGGCCCAACACACTACCTTCTTGAATAAAAATATTTCCTCTGAGAATGAAGGGATTAATGGTTAGCATTTGTACAGCACTTGAAAGAAGTAAAGTATTATACAAATCCTTCTTATTGTTCCATGCATATGTTTCATTGGTGAACAAATTCTACAATAATTCACTTATTTGCTTCCTTATTAACCCAGTGACTATCATTCTATATAGATTTAAATTGAGCTATCAGAAAGTGAACTTCTCGTGTATTTTTTAATAATTGATTATTGATGTGCTAAGTTCGTCCTCAGTGAAGTACAGCAACTGAAGGAGAATAAAATTAATGTTTAGCTCCTCAACTCCTTCATAAAATGCTCTAGCTCTCCTCTACTTCAAGATCCTTTCCATAATAGCATCTGCTTATCTCTTTTGCAACTTCCCATCATACAAAATACCCAAACTGCAGTCCACTTTCACCCACTCCACCTTCCAGCCAGTTTCTCCTGACTCTAGGTAATATTTTTGACAGTTTAATGCTAGAGTAAGTGATACACCAGCTTACTTTGGGTTTGGAATTTCCATAGCAATCCTTTCCCTCTCTAGGCTAAGGATAAGCCACCAGCAGTGTAAATTCGCTGGTGTCCAATCCCTAAGTAAAGAGCTTAAACTTGACAGTGATGTACACTGTGGTGAAGAGAGCTTGTGCAAGATTCTCCCAGACACTCAAACTCTGTGTTGGGACTGCACAGCATGAACTGCTGGCAGAGAATATGTATCAGGTAAACTTCACTCTCTCTGCATGGTGGAATTTCTGCTGCTCAAGCATAGGTTGGCACAGTGTGAATCAAAGGAGGGGTCTGTGACCACATAGCTCTAGCAAGTCCAGTGGCCCTAGCAAGCTTGAAAGGCCAACTAACTAGCAGCCTGGGTGATCTATATTGCACCCCTGAGCTCTGATCCTTATTCGGGGATGGATTTCTTCCTCTCATCTCTCACATCCTTCATCTATGTAAGACCCCTTTATTCTGGCTATATGCAGGCAAAGTGCATTTCATTCCAAAAGTGTTTCTGTTGATCTAGTTATCTGAGCATTTCTTTTTTTCACAGCTACTATGGGTTGTCTGTCTGGTTCCCTGATGTCATTAAACACCTGCAATCAGATGAATATGCATCCAGAGTGGGGCGTTTTAATGGAGAGAGAGTTGTGGATTTCAACTTCAATTTCACATTGGAAAATCAGATTCACACCAATGGAACATACATCAGTGACAGGTCTAGAAAGATTTTGGTTAAGAAAATATCATTAGTTTCTCTAACATTTTAAGTTTCTGCCCAAGGGCTTGTCTACATAGCATTGTAAAACAGTGGAGAGGTGTGTAAAGCAATCTGATGTACTGCACTCTAAGTGCCTCTATTAGAGTGTTTTACTGCATCGTATAGACAAGCTCTTAATATTTTTTTTATCTTTTTCAATGTTAACCATTCATAGGATTTGTGGGCTGGGTTGGGTTGGGTTTTTTTACATTTAGTTTTGGGGAGATTAATTCTATTCTTATTTCCTTGGTGCTTGATTCTGCATTCTTGTGGAAGTAGATAAGACTGAATATGAGTGTAAGTTGGATCCCTTTTGCAGGATTGAGGCCTCGGTTATTTTGAGAAACCAAATTAGAGGATATACATTATTGGTACTTCCTTTCAACAGGGTGTATCCCGGGCCTCTTGGGATAACCACCTGAATATACAAAGATCAGGGCAAGCTGCAAAAAGGAGAAGTGGGTTACCTGGGGCTAAACCAGCACTGGTGGGTTATCTGGGGCTAAACTCCCCCATCAGTCACAAACAATGCTTCTGATTCCCCACACTGGATATCAAGAAGTCACCACAAAATATACTGAGCCCTCTTTACTGCATTTCAGCCACTGGTCCCCAATACAGCCACTGGGTCTGATAAAGAGAGAAATTGCTTAAAACTCCAAGCCTTTTATCCAGAAAGGTTTCTCCTGACCCCAAAGGGTCAGCCACATTGCACAGAACAGTATAGGATTGGATCTTACCCAAAATGCCACGCTGCCAGCCAATCCTCTAGTAACTAAAACTAAAGGTTTATTGTGAAAGGAGAGAAACAAACTATGAGAGTACTGATATGGTTACAGTAATCACATACATACAATGATTTGAAAGTCCAATATATCAGGTTTCCAGTAGAATTTGAAGTTTGCAGATCTTAGGCGCACATCCAATACCTGGATGGGTTTAAGTCCTTGTTTCACAGCTTCACTTGTTAAAAATCCAGTTCAAAGGAATATAGACCAAATAGTCCAAGTGTAGAGTTTGCTCTAATTCTCCCATGAGAATTAGCGGGATGATTCCAAGCCAGTGCTGGCTGGGATCTGAATCCTGCGGCCCAAACCTTCCCTGAGAAGCTTGGACAGATGTGAGACCAAGGGATTATATTCCCAACTTCCTTTTATAGTTGTAGCAAGGTGGGCATTTGCAGGTCATTTCTTCATGTGGGCTTTGATGACAGTTCACAGAGACTTAAATCTTAAGTGGAGAATAGTAATGTATATTGTCCTTTGAAGTAAAACCTTCACCTCTTGGGCACCACAGATAATTAGCTGCATTAGTACCATTAATAGACAGTTTACATTGGTACATCAAAGCTCCAATTGGATGTTAAGGTTCCCTTATGACCTCTTCTAATAGAACAATAGTAACAGATAGGGAAGCAGTTCATTTACCTTGCTAACCTTTAACAATATAGATGTAGTCAAATTCCAAAGGGGTAGCCGTGTTAGTCTATCGTAGAAAGACAACAGAGTCCTGTGGCACTTTTAAAGACTAACAGATTTATTTATCGCATGAGCTTTCATGGGAGAAAATCCCACAATTCAAAGCGTGTGACGAAGTGGGATTTTCTCCCACGAAAGCTCATGCGATAAATAAATCTGTTAGTCTTTAAAAGTGCCACAGGACAATATAGATGTAAACATCATCAAGTAACTACTAAAACACACATGCATACCAAAGCCCTAACCTACCTGTAACACTACAATATACTTTTGAAGGTTAGATTTGGGTCATGTATTTCACAAGATGGCTTGGCCTTTTCAGTCCTAGCATGACACAGGGGACTCAGATTTTCCAGATCCAATGTGTGCAGCGTGTGGGGTACAGGGGTTGTAATTTTCATCTCTGACGGTGAGAGAAAGAGTGGTTTTCTTTTGTTCCTTTCTACTTGTTGCTCCTTTCCTGGTTCCCACACAGGGCCTCTTGTTACAAAATGGTGAGCTTCAAAAACCCTGACCACCTTACAGGATCAATATCTTTACACTAGGAAAAAAATAGTTCAAAAGATAAATACCTGAGGCATTGGATAGAAAGTATGAACTGTTGTCAAAAGTAACCCAGATGAGCAACGTCCTTTTATTTTTCAATTGAGTCCAGAAGTCTTACAGAGCACACTTCTAATTGACTTACTTATGTAAAGATATCAAAGCAACCCAATTGTGTTTAAGCACTCTATGATCACAAAGCTGTTTTAAGTGTCTGGTCTCTGTCTACAATATATATGTATGTAATATAAAATGTATTAAGGTTCTAAGCCTTGTGGTAGTAAGTAGTTACTTATATAGTAAAATTGCATTTAAGTTACTAATATTAATAGTTTTCGTAGAATCATAGAATATTTGAATTGATCTGCCCTCAAACTGTCAAGTATGCTAACTTTGACATTTAGGTTTGTTCCATCCAAAAAAAGATTCAGTATAAAACTATTTTCAATTTTTCAGTGGATTTTTTCTATTTTCCCTTCCCTCCTCCTTTTTTGATAATCTTTCCTAATCAGAAGGTGTTTCCAACAATATTCAGTTTTGTAACCCATGACATTTGGGTGGCTTTGAATTCAAACCATCTCAGCCACTGACACCAGTTTTAATGCATCTGGGTTTGTTTCATTTTGTTTCAAAACACATTTCCTGTCCAAAATGCAAAAGAAACATTTGCAGTATGCAGGGAATACAGTCTGTCTCTTCTGTTTCAATTGGTTAGTGCAGTTGCTCTTTGTTCCCTTTTAAACAATGGAGACAATTTTTAAAACAGGAAGATCAAGAGTAATGTTGTAAAAAAGGATAATGAATTGACAATGAATTCCAATCTGATTTTAATCAGTCTGTCACAGGTGAGAAAAGGTACAGTAGCTAATCAATTAATTGACAGAAGACATCATTTTCCTGTCCCATATTAGTAAAGAAGTCATTCTATTAACCTGTGAAAATCAAAATAGAATTTTGGGCCCCTCTTCCCACAAATACGTGATTCTAACAATTTTATCTGCGAGAAAGTTTAATTCTTCCCATTTTTTTGTCTATCATACAACAGACCCTGTTTGATATTCTTGCACCCCCAAATCCACCCCAAAAATAAATTGCTCTTTGACCTAAAACTTAAATGTTAGTGTAAGACATTTATGTAGTAAAATTTTAGCTAGACTAAGACTTAGAAGAGGTTGGTGGCATAGCTATGCTATTAAAACTATACCGGCAAAGTGATCCTATGGTGGATGCAGCATATTCCCAGCTTGGGAGCACAGGGCTTCTGCCCTCTGTTGTCCCCCCCTCCTCCCCCCCACTGGGGAGCATGGCAAGCAGGGAAAAGGAGCCCCTGCACGTGGGGGTGGGGCTAATAGGAAGGAGTCCCTGTCCCCTCCCACAGCATCTGCTGGCCCCGCCCCCAGCACCTGTTGAGGGTGCAGTGGGCAGGGCTGGCATAGGGACCGGCAAAGGTTGCCAACCCCTGGGCTGCAGCTCATTCCAGCCACCAGTGAACCATACTGCCAAAAGTGAGGTTTTGCTGATATAAATTCATCTACATTAGGGGCGTTTGCCGGCCCAGTTTTGTTGGTCACAAATCACACCTCATCACACTCCTTACCAACATAGCTTTGTTGGCAAAAAGCTGTAAGTATCCACTTGTGCTAAGAATATTGAGTCTAATGTTTTTATTATAATTGTAACAGGTAAAAAAGGCTATAGCGTTAGTTATATGAGAGTCAGTAAGAAGGAGGGCCCAGAGAGAAGAAAAGCTATGAACTAGAAAAGGGCAATTTTAGAATAGTGTGCACAAAAATGCATGTGCATAATTTCTATGCTCAATAATTGCAATTGCATATACAGCTACTGTAGCTACACAAACATATTTCCATTTAGACATCTACCTGGTTGTTTGCATGTGCAATTATTATGACTGGGTTCCAGCTTTTTTGTGAAAACATTTTTTTTACAAAAAATCTGGGCCAAAGTGTGTTTGATCCTGAGCTGATGGAGGGGGTTTTATCTAACTGTAGAAATAAAGATGCTTTAAAATCTGTTAGTATCTACACTAATTGATTGATTGTTCTGAAAAGCCAGATTTTTGGAGCCTTAACGCACAATAGAATGGAACTGAGAAATGCTATTTAACCCTGCTTTTTAAAGTATATTATGCCAGAGTCCTGTGGTTCTTCAGTTTTTTATTAGAGATTGGTGATAACTGAAATATTTTATCCTTGTATTAACTGTGAAAAAGGTAATTGCATCCATATGTATGCACAGCACCTGTGTGGCAATGTCATTTTGTGAAAACAATATATTTAACAATGGTATCTCAGCATCAGTCAACCAACTATTCAGACAGTTCAGCATCTTTCCAAGAAATATTATATTTTTGTGGGGGTGGAACTTCTGAGAATAGCTTTATGTTGACTGTACAGCTGAATTAGCTGGGCCTGACTCTAGTCTATTCATGATGCATGAAGAGAGACTGATGAAAATTATTTATGTTGGGCAGGTTTACTATGATGAAGTTTAAATCAGTAACCTTTGAAGAGTCCATTTTTAAGAACTGCTTATTTCAGGATGTTACTTCATTGAACACGTACTTCAGGAATTGTACTTTTGTGGACACCAACTTCTCCAACACAGGTATGCTGAAAGGAAAATTGTCATCTCTATCCAACTACTGTGGTCTGATTCCACAAAGCCTCCTTGTCAGGAATACAATAGCTGTAAAAGCAAGACATGTTAGTGATTGTCATACAAGACAGAGACTCCAGCACCAGTTGAAGCAGGAACCTTTGGATATTCAGAAAGCCTCCTAGAGTTTTCACTGGATTTTCTCTGCCCTGTCCTGATTAGCTGTTTGCTCCACCTTCTTCTTCTTCCTGTCACGCAGTCCTTTCACCATAGTTTCACTCCACACCTGCTCTGCCCATTACCCTCTTCTTTCCTGCCCTGACCTCTCATCTCTTCAGTGTGCCCCTTCCCCTTCCTTTTCTTTCCATTTGGCTGATTCCCCTCCTAACTAAACCCAAACTTGGCTGGTATTTACTGTTGCACCAACACACACTCTTGGCTGGTGTGTTTACACCCCTTCTCCCAGCCTGTGTTTATCTTGTCTGTTTAGATTGCAAGATCTTCAGGGAAGGGACTATTTACTGCAGTGTTTGTACAGTGCTTAGAACAATTGGCCCCCACTTTTGGTAGGTCCTGAGGCACTGCTGTAACAAATACGCTCAATAATAATAAAAATAAATGTAAAGGAGCACACCATTTTTAAAAGGTCGTATGCCCACTATTAATTTGGGAATACATTTTAAATCTCTTCTGAATTTGTTAATTGTCTCTGTGGTGCTTCAGTATGCCTAGGAGAAAGTTAGTTTACCTGTGTACTGATTGGTCCAGATAGTCTACTATCTGACTTGGCTGAATGGGAGCTTTACAAAGATCAGTGCCAGAGCTGGCCCACCTATCTAGTAGTGATATGCAACATGTTACCATGTTTGCGGGAGATAGCTTGAGTTCAGGACTCATTCTTTCCCTCTCTCTCTTCTCTCCAACTACCTAGGCCAATAAGGGGTGAGAGTATTGGAGAGACAATGGGCCTGGGCCTAATCTTATTTACATAATTGTAAATCCATTTTGTTCAGTTGAATCCAGTACAAATAAGATCAGAATCTGGCTCGCTGGGTTTAACATTTGGGGGATGTAGCAGCCATGGGTGGAGTTTGGGGGGATAAGAGATTGCAGTGCCTTCCTTAATTTATGATGGCTGGGAGCAGGGACCTGGCAGGTGGCTTCAGTGCCTGGCCAGGATTGAGTGGCTGCAGCCTGCCTGTCCCCTTCCCTGCTGGAAGCAGGGGGACCAGATGGATAGCAGATGGGTGGCTGTGGGGGGGACTGGCCAGTCCAGGGCCTGGGTGAGTCGGCAGGCCAGCAGGCTACAGGCCAGCTTGGGGATACTGCAGGTGTCAGGTGCTCAGGTGGACTGGCGCGATGCTGGACAGCAGTTCTCCTGCGGCTGGGATGGACTGGCAGTGGCCAGCCTGGGGCAGAGTGGGCTGGCACTGTGGCACAGCATGGGCCAGTAGCAGTGTGCGAGCGAGGGACGGGACAGCCACTGGCCGCCTGAGGAGGTGGGGGGCAGGCCAGCTGTTCTCTTGGAGTGGAGGCAAACCAGCCAACTTGGGGCCACTAAGTGGGTTGGGGCAGCAGAGTGCTGGGGCACATTTTCCGGGGGCGATTGGGCTACCCCGGCCTGCGTGCCACTGGTACTGGGGGGACTCCAGCACTGCGGTACCAGCCACCTGACCAGTCTGGATGGTAGTGTCTGGTGGTGCTTGGGGTGCACTGGTGAGGCAGCCCAGAGCAGGGCTGCGACAGGAGAGGAGTGGAAGGGGTCTGTCTTCAGGACAGTGGAAGAAGTGGGACAGGGAGCTAGCCTCCTGAGCAGGTGATTCAGGAGCTGGCCAGAGTGACCCCCACCCCCACCCAAATTAAGCTGGCAAACTTTGCCTATGGTAGCCGTTCTTATTGCTCCCCCCCCCCCCATGGATATTTTGCAAACTGTGTTGGTGGCTTCAGAGCTAAAAATGGCCAGCCCTCTTTTCCTGAAGGGAAGGCCTACATGATTCAAGGCCTTTTTGCTGACAGGAGCAAGAGAAACAATGGGGGAAATCCAGGATGTAATCTTCCAGAAGGAGCTTGAAGGACACTGAAGAAAAGGTGGCTGCATTTAATAGCTTGTTCATTGACTGATTCAAAGCACCACAAGTAGAAAAGACAGTGAGTGAGCTTTATACCTCGGGAGAGCTCTCTTCAAATATTAACACAAGCCAGGGCTAATATTGAGACTTCTCAAAATAAATGGGCCTTATGGGACAACGAGATGGAAACTGGAGCCGTCACGGATGCTCTGGACTCATCTGTGACCCACTACAAAGATAAAAATAAAACTGACACACCACAGGCTAAATTTGCAGAGCTGGCACTTAGGGCTTCTCTCCATGGGATGGCAATGCGCACCAAAGGAATGTTAGTTGGAGAGTGCTCTGGGGAGACCCTGCTGACATTCTAAAAGCTTCCTAATCCACATTAACATAGTACTGTTTGGTATTGGATCAGTGCATGTCAGCAGGATCTACATGGGGCTGTTACAGCACTGTCTAGTAGTTTACACCTCTCTAATGTACATTGCTGCCCTGTGTAGACAAGCCCTTAAAACAAATCGTTTTATCAAGAAATGAGCTGAGTGATTCCAGAGCAGATACATCAACAAGCACACAATGGCATTTTTGCAGTCATCTTTTTAGATTAGAACTGCCGTTCAAGGCTAAAAATCCTGATCCCGAGTGAGAATGAGTCCCCTATAAGTTTCCTGTGGACATTCGTCATCACTACAAACTCACCAAAGGTGATGGGATTGTCAGTCTCCATTTCAGTGAGATCCAGGTCTGTAGCTGAACAAGACTGAGGAACGTTGACAGTGCCAAATGGTGGGAGTTTGAGGTAGGTTGTACCATGAGTCTCCAGCTGAGCAAAGCACAGCTGAAACATCAAGCACCAGTTTATGTGCTTTGCTAGATCAAGGCCATAGTCTCTTATTTTCATGAGCCCTGAATTCCTCTGGAGACAGTTTTGGTATTTTCCCCCTTATATATAAACAAGCAGCAGTAACTAGCCACATTATACTAAGCAAAGTAGCGTGTAAGCTCTTATTCTATCAATAAGAGCGTTTAATCTTGGGATGTTTTAAATTATATGCTTCTCGCAGGTTTATTCATTAGCAGATATTGGTTTAGCTGATGTTTCCCTTGTTTCCACAGATCTCGAGCAATATAAATTCATTGACACTGAATTTGTAAACTGCTCATTTGCGTACAACAAGACAGGATGTCAGATTACCTTTGATGATGACTACAGTGCCTATTGGATTTACTTTGTTAATTTCCTGGGAACTTTAGCAGTGTTACCAGGGAATATTGTGTCTGCTCTTCTGATGGACAGAATCGGACGATTAACGATGTTAGGTATGGGCTTTGCCAAACCACTGAAAAATAATCAAAACCCTAAAGCTGTCTAGATAATAAGAAGTTTTCTCTTTGGGGTTTGCTGTTCACAAAAGCAAGAGGAAATCCCTTCCAAGGACTTTACATTAATTCTAAACACCTTTTAAAAAACAATCATATGTTGAAAGCTTGGAAATTAATAGATATGTAGCCCAGCCACTTCTCTTCTGCCATATATTTGTTCATCACTCAGTTTTACCATAAAATAAATAAAATAAATATACTATTTAAGCTATAGAGGTGAGATATTCAAAAGTGTTCAGCATTGGCTTGCTCCTATTAAAAGAAGAGGGACTATGCGCAGGTAATCCTCAACTGGTGGAGCAGACCATATAGCAAATGTAGGGTACCATATAGCTAGTATTATTTAGAGGAGCCCCTAGGCTGGTTTCTATTTTACATGAGTGGAGGTTGAAAATCAGATGTCTACCACTCATAATGACAAATTTGTGCTCATTTTACTTAAATAACAAAGTAATTTACTGTGTTGATTTTGTATGAGTAATATCCTATATAAAGACAGAGTCCTACTAATTAATTAATATGGCATGTAAATGCACTCCTCATAACTGCAAAAAGTGTGATCCCTACAGATAGTTGCCAGAGAAAATTGGCTCTGTTTTGGAATTTAGTTTGAAATTCAAAAGTGAAGTTCAGTGATTTAAACTGTCCAAGGAGTAGAGGGCATTGCTATGCAAAACAAGCAAGATTATAAATATTATTCTGTAAAAACAATAACTATTTTTTGTCTGCCCTGCATATAGGTGGTTCTATGGTTCTCTCTGGAATTAGCTGTTTTTTCTTGTGGTTTGGTACCAGTGAAGCCATGATGATAGGCATGCTGTGTTTGTACAATGGTCTCACCATCTCAGCATGGAATTCCCTTGATGTCATTACTGTGGAACTGTATCCTACAGACAGAAGGTACATTGAAATATAACTCTGTTAGTCCTGCTGGCTCCATTGCAAAACATATTCAAAGACTTAATGTGTATTAGTGTGCTAGGTGAGCCACTCTTCCACTCCTAATTTGTCTTGCAAACAGAGGAAAAAGTAAGATGGTTTCTGAGCTGTTAGTCTTTGGGACTCTTAGGACTCTGTTGTTTGATAATGGTTTAAGACATATTTTGCATCATATATCTGCTCTGAATAAATACTTTAAAAGTACACCATGTGAAAATTGTATGTCCAAATTCTGCTCTCATTTAGGCTGTGTTAATCTGTAGTGATTCTGCTGACTTCAGCAAAGTGACTCAAGGTTTACAATAGTGTATCTAAAGGCAGAATTTGGTCCACTTATTTAGTGACTATGAAATAATGTGGAGACTATCAAATAATCACTGGCACAAGGATTTGATAGCATCTTGTGGAAGGATTAATGGGCCTGGGCTAAATACAAGCTATTAATCAGTCCTCTGAGGAGTTGTATGAAGGGTCAGCAGGTATCTCATCAAACAATAACTATTCTTTTGTTTGCCCTAGATATAGGCAGTTCTATAATAATAGCTACAAAGAAGCCTATAGAGCACAGCGTTTGACCTTTCCAGGTTCTGGAATGGCCCCGAAGGGCACTTCTAATTTCTTTATTAATAATAATAATAATAATAATAATAATAATAATAAAAAAGTCACTGCTGACACTGAGATTGAAGCGCTAGATCATTGGTCTAATGTCAATGAAGGGATTAGAAGGACAAGGCTCTATAAAATTTTGTAGTTCATCAAAAGTAAAACTAATGTGAAGCCTGGGCACCCTTTTTTATTTAGTAGATTTTCTAACTTTTATTCTTGAAAAAATGCTTCTGCTTTAATTGTTCAGATTCCTGTCACAGAATCATAGAAGGCAGAGCTGGAATGGACCTCAGGATATCATCTAGTCCAGCCCTCTGCTCGAAGCAGGACCAACCCCAGCTAAATCATCCCAGCCGGGACTTTGTCAAGCCACACTTTAAGAACCTCTAAGGATGGAGATTTTACCACCTCTCTAAATGATGCTTGACCACCTTCCTAATGAAAAAGTTTCTCCTAATTGACAAATTAGACCTTCCCCACTGCAACTTGAGACCATTGCTCCTAGCTCTGTCATCTATTACCACTGAAAACAGCCTACTTCCATCCTCCTTACAACCTCCTTTCAGGTAGTTAAAAGCTGCTATCAAATCCCCCTCTCATTCTTCTCTTCTGCAGTCTGAACAAGCCTAGTTCCCTCAGCATCTCCTCATAAATCATGTGCTCCAGCCTCCTAATCATTTTTGTTACCCTCTGCTGGATTCTCTCCAATTTGTCCATGTCCTTTCTGTAGTGGAGGGGCCAAAACTGGACACAAAACTCCAGATGTTGCCTCACTAGTGTCAAATAGAGGAAAATAATCTCTTCTCTCCATCTGCTGGTAATGCTCCTACTAATATGCAGCCCAATGTGCCATTAGTCTTCTTGGCCATAAGGGCACAGCTTCTTGTCCACTGTAACCCCCAGGTCCTTTTTTGTCAGAACTGCTGCCTAGCCAGTCTGTAGCAATGCATGGGCTTCTTCTGTCCTAAGTGCAGGACTCTGCATTTGTCCTTGCTGAATCTCATGAGAATTTTTTTTGGACCAGTCCTCCAATTTGTCTAGGTTAGGCTGTATTCTCTCTCTACCCTCCAGAGTATCTACCACCCCCACCTCCTCCCAAGATTTGTCTCATCTACAAACTTGCTGAGAGTACCTAACATCCCATCGTCCAGATCAGGGGTGCACAACCTTGTTTGGCCAAGGGCCAAATTGCATTTTCTAAGGCCACTCAAAGGCCACAAATGCAACTTGCAGAGGGGAGGGGGTCATGTCACGTGATCACCCTGCTCGCTCCGCTCCCAGAGGGCTGCACAGAACATGCTTGCGGGCTGCATGCAGCCTGGGGGCTTCAGATTGTGCACCTCTGCTCCAGTTCATTAATGAAGATGTTGGACAAACCCGATCCCAGCACCAACCCATGGGGCACTCTTCTTGTTACCAGCTGCGAACTAGACATTGAGCTGTTGATCACTATCTGTTGAGCCCAATGATCTAGCCAGCTTTCTCTCCATCTTATAGTCCATTCATCCAACCCATACTTATTTAACTTGCTGATAAGAAAACTCTGGGAAACCATATCAAAAACTTTGCTAAAGTCAAGATACATCATGTTCACCACTTTCCTTTCACCCACAGAGTCAGTCATCTCATCATAGAAGGCAATCAGTTTGGTTAGGCATGACTTGCCTTTGGTGAATCCATGCTGACTGTTCCTGATCACTTTCCTCTCTTCCAAGTGCCTCAAAACGGATTCCTTGAGAACCAGCTCCATGATTTTTCCATGGACGAGGTGAGGCTGACCGGTTTGTAATTCCCCGGTTCCTCCTTTTTCGAAGATGGGCACTATATTTGCCTTTTTCCAATCATCTGGGCTCTCCCCCAATTGCCTCGAGTTTTCAAAGACAGTGGCCAGTGTCTCTGCAGTCACATCAGCCAAAGCCCTCAGCATCCTCGGATGCATTGCATCCAGCACCATTAATCTGCATATGTCCAGCTTTTCTAAATAGCCCTGAATCAGTTCTTTCAGAACTGAGGGCCACTCAGCTCCTCCTCAGTCTGTACTGCCCAGTGCAGTAGTCTGGCAGCTGACCTAGTCTCTGAAGACAGAGGCAAAAAAAGCATTGAGTATTTCAACTTTTTCCACATTATCTGTCACTAGGTTGCCTCCCCCATTCTGTAAGGGTACTACACTTTCCTTGATCACCTTCTTGTTGCTAACATACAGAAACTTTTCTTGTTCCCCTTCATGTCCCTTGCTAGCTGTAACTCCTGTTGTGCTTTGGGCTTCATGATTTCACTCCTGCATACTCAAGCAGCATTTTTATATTCCTCCCTAGTCATCTGACCAAGTTTCTACTTCTTGTAAGTTTCCTTTTTGTGATTAAACTCACTGAAAACTTCTTGGTTAAGCCAAGTCGGTCACCTGCCATATTTGCTGTTCTTTCTTTGCACATCAGGATGGTTTGTTCCTGTGCCCTCAGTAAGGTTTCTCAAATATACAACCAGATCTCTTGGATTCCTTCCTCCCTCATATTAGTGTCCCAGAGGATCCTGCTTATCATCTCCTTTCCTTCCAGCACAGCTCTACAATGGGTCTTAGAAATTGGCTGGACCCCAACACCTGAGAATTTGCTAATATCATGAGGGTTAATAGGATATATTTTTCTTAAATTGTGCTACAAGTAATTTATGTAACATCATGTTGGCTCTTTGTCTGTTGGGAACATAACATGAATTTTGAAAATAATCAGTGTACCTAACATACAGTGACATTCAGTTTTTCCCTAACATGGTATGACTACAGGATAAAGTTAAGGTGGCTTCAGTAAACTACCTGCATTTCTGAACCTTAACATGTTTAGATTTTTTTTTAGTTTAACCCTAGCTCTGAATTTTCTGATTGTTCTAATGCTTGGATTTATTTGAGGTAATTATAATACCCCTCTGTTCTCTGAGATCTTTTTTCTTTTCAGAATTGTATCTCAGTTACGCAAAATAAAACTGTTAAAAGAACATTGTTAAGATTGCAAAGTCACACATTCAAAAGTTTGGAAAGGCCGAAAGTAAAGTTACCTATGCAACCCTAAATCAGCTTCTGTGGGGGCATGTGTTATGATATTGTCTAATGGCATGATGGTGTTATTTTTCTGATAGAACCACTGCCTCATTCAGGGCACAAGCTGGACAGTCCTCACTCGCTGAGCAAGCCATCCAATATTTCTTTTGATCTTTATTCAGCATATGGCTCCAGGCATTTACTGCATACCATCCAAACCCTGCCATGACTACAAAATTATTAATTTCCCCATATTTTTTCTCGGATGCTCTTATTATAGTTTCTTAATTCTTCACACTCATTCATTACTTAATCTGCAGAATACCCCTGTGAGGCACAGCGATATTATTATCTCCTCTCCACATAGGTGGAATTTAGGCACAGAGATGAAAGTCAACATGGTTGGATGTGTCCATTAATTTTGGGTGCCTGATTTGAGACACCTAGGACCTGATGGTTCAGAGCACATAACATCTAATAACAGTTTTTTTTATGTTCAAAGCACAGCTCCTATCAGCTGCAGTTGCAGGTTTGAGCTACAGCATTTCTGCAAATCAGATTCCAGGGTCTCAAGCTGGCCACCTAAGAAAATGAGGTACACACAGTTAGTGAAATTCCAAAGGGGTAGCCATGTTAGTCTATTGTAGAAAGACAACAGAGTCCTGTGGCACTTTTAAAGACTAACAGATTTATTTATCGCATGAGCTTTCGTGGGAGAAAATCCCACTTCGTCAGACGCTTTGAAGATGGGAAACTTACAGAATGGGAGGAAATTAAATGCAGGGGAGTGTATGACATAGGATCAGGTCAGGCTGTAACAGCAAAGTTTGGTTTAAGCAACTTGCCCAAGCTTACATAGGACCTCTATGGGAGAGGCAGGGATAGAATACAATTCTCCAGGGTAGCATTCAACTGCCTTAAACATGAGACAGTCTGTTCTTTCCCTTACAGCATTCCCTTGCTTCGTTCTGTACGCACCTTCCAGCTTCTGCAACAAATGAGGCGGGGGTTTTCCAGATCCCAGCCTCCTTCATTGTACGGTCCTGATTTATCCCCAGAGCAAGTCTATGCCGTCCACTGAATCAGGCAGGGGTCCTGAGGGAAAAGATAATATGTAGTCAAGTAATTAAAGACTATACCATAATGCATATGCACAAGGGGGTAGAATTAAGGTTGTACAGGCAACCAGCGCTACCTATAATGATAATGCATTTTTGAATGGAATAAGGCTAAAATTCTCTAGAGAAGAGATGTTTAAGAAGATTTTATTGCTTTAAAATGTAATTGCTACATTCATGTAAATGACAACAGCTTCTTGTGAACTGATTTGGGAAGCCCCGGGTTTGTAAATTAAAACTCTCATCAAGGAGTAGCCGTGGCCAGCTAAAAAAGCCAAACCTAAGTGGACTTTGGAATAAGAGTAAAGTATGGGTCATCTCATTGTAGCTCCTCTATGTCACATTAGATCAAGTAACCCAACAGTTCATTACCTTCACTGTGGCTGCCAGACATCTGGATTTTGATCTTGGCCAGCTAATTTAAAGTTCACTATGTTCTGTAAAATGCAGTCATCATATCCTGCCTTTTCCCAGAACATTTGAAAAGAATGCATAGAGTTTGGTCCAGTAAACCTATCCTTTGTTTCCCCAGAGTGATAAATATTATCCGTAGACTACTTTAAACCCTATGTTTTATTGTTGTGGCTGTCAGAAGAGAAATTTTTTATTCATCTCGGTCATTACTTCGCAGTCATTGATTCACAATACGCTTCCTGGAAGTTATTTTCTACTGCCATCCTGTGGATGTGGTTCAACTCTGTTGAAACTCATGTTTGTTTTCTTGTGATACAAAATGCCTCAGAAATGCAGTATTGCCCAAGTTTCTTCCCTTTTCTTTCTCAGTGATGCAGGCATTTTGAATAGTGAATTCATTCCTTTGTGTGATAAACTGTAAATAATTCACTCCCTAATTCCTGGGACTATGATTCCTTATCAAATCATACTAAAGTTTCCTGAGCGGTGCAAAGATATTTAGTCTACTGTTGCCTATCAGCTCCTGTTATTACATGTCCATCACCAGAGTATCTAGTGGCCTTATAAAAGCACATGAATGGTCTAAAACTATACTAAAATTTTCTTCTTTTCCTCACCTATATCCCGCTGCCAGAGTCTAGCTGGTAGTTAGGATCCATGAGAAAGAGTGCCAGGTTGGCTTAGCTCCGGCCCTAGCGTACCCCATGGTATTAAGATGGGATCTAGCCATGGTTCCAGGAAGTTCTGTGGGGTTTTAGCAGTCAGTGTAGAGAAGAAGAGAGACCTGAACTGCTGAAGAAAGAACTCCTGGACCTCACACAACCAGATGACTCAAATGAGGGGGTCTCAGCCTCAGCCAGGGGTCTCTCAAAACTTCAGTTGGGGTTAGTTCCTGGGAAGACAATGACCAGGAAGAGCTAGCAGTGAATGGGGACTTGCTCCAGAAGCCAAGGGAAGACCCAACCCTTAGCCCAGCATGGAAGCAAATCCAGGACAAGGAACTACCAGCCAGCCCAGGCCCAAGACATTTCCAGGGACCATATTTAAAGATCCACAAAGACCACCTTTATCAGCTGACTCAGGGACTCCAGACGGTACAGGAGCTCCACCAGCTCTTCGTACCCCACTGGTTCTGATATGATCTATTGTGATTATACCACTCCATACTCAATTGGGGCTAGGCAAATAGGGCCGAAGAAAACTTGCAACAGGCGGTGTTGAGATTCTTTTGGCTGGGGTACACCAGAAGTATGAAACTTTTGCACCTCCTGCCCCAAATGTCAGGGGGCTGGCCCAGAGGGGATATGGAAGGCGCCTCTGATCCCACTCCCAGTAGTCATGGGCCCCTTTGAGCAGATCAGCCTAATCTTGATGGAATCATTGGAGAAGAATCATTCCAGTATATACTGCTGGTTGTTGATTACATGATTCTCTACCCAGAGGTGGTCCCACTACAAACCACCATGGTCCCTGCCTTTGCCATAGATGTTCTCAAGATTTTGGCCAGGGCAGACGTTCCCAGAGAAATCTTAACCAAACATAAGACAAATGTCTTGTCTAAACTGAAGGCTGAATTACGTTGCCTATTAGACATCTGAGCTCTCTGGACATTGGTCTATCACCCACAGGCTGATGGGCTAGTTGAAAGGTTCCATTGCACCCTGAAGATGATACTTCAGAAATTCATGGACAATGCCCTGTGACACCGGGACAGCCCAGGTTATTACCCGCACTGCTGATTGCAGTGCGCAAAGTGCCCAAAGTCTCCAAAGGGTTTTAACCTTTTAAGCTCCTGTATGGAATACCTCTTAGAAGGATCTTGGATCTGCTTCAGGAGACTTGGGAAGAACAGGCATCCAGAGTCATGGGATCACTGCCCTGTGTCCTGCAGTTGCAAGAATGTCTCCAAAAGCTAAGGGAGATGGCTCAGAAAAATTGGAGGCAGGCACAGCACAGCCAAGAGCTCCAATACAACTAGGGAGGCCAAACAATAGACCCTGAATCTGAGGACAGGGTCCTACTTCTATTGGCATCTTCAGAGTCAAAACTGCTCATCAAATGGCAGAGGCCACTTGAAATTGTTTGATGTGCGGGGTCCTTGGACTATGAAGTCTGACTCCGTGGATGACAAAAAGACCTCTGCATATGTCATGTAAACCTCTTAAAAGCATGGAAGATGCATGATGGTCTGCTAATTGCTCTCTACCCCCCCTCCCAGAACTGAATGGGGGCCACTGACCAGTGGACCCTCCAACCTTGGCACCAGCCACAGGGAGCAGGATTTAAACCCGGAACAACAAGCAAGATTACCACAGTTGGTCCAGGACTTCCCACTGTTTTTTCCCCTCCTCAGCAGAAGGTCTGCAACCAACACCATCCACTTCCAGGAGGATGTGAGAAGTGGTTCGGGAGGAACTTAAGGCAATGTAGACCCTGGGGGTGGTGAAAGAATCCCAGAGTGACTGGAAGAGCCCCATTGTCCTGGTCCTAAAGTCCAATGGAGCCATGAGGTTCTGTATAGACTTTAGGTGTATCAACACCATCTCTTGCTTTGAAACCCACCCAACGCTGTGGGTCGATGAACTGCTGGAATGGCTGAGTAGTGCCAAATTTTTATCAATAGACCTGACAAAGGTGTATTGGGGCAAATACCCATTACACCATCATCCAGGGGGAAGAGAGCCTTCCCTATGCCACTCAGCCTATATCACTTTATCACTGTGCCCTTCAGGCAACATGAGGCTGGAGTTATCTTTCAGTGATTGATGGATTGACTATTGCAGACACATTGGCAATACGTGTGCAATATATCGATGACATAGTGTCTATAGCACTACTTGAGAGGAATGTCTACAACACCTCACTGTGGCACTGCAAGCCCTGAATGAAGCGAGACTCGCAGCCAACCCCTCCAAGTGTCACTGTGGGCAGAAGGAGGTGACTTGCTTGGGTTATACCTTAGAGGCAGGCTGATTTCATCTCCTCGTAGATGGGGTACAGGCCCTGAAAGACTATCCTGCCCCATGACAAAAAAAGGAAGGTAAGGACGTTCCTTAGTTTGGCAGGATACTATTGGTGGTTTGTGCCAGACTTTGTCACAATAAGTGACCCCATCTGATTTCACAAAGAACTCGCAGCTGTGGAACATTCAGTGGTTGGAAGAGTGTGAAAGGAATTTCCAGAGCTCAAAAGAGTGAGTCATCCAGGAACTTATTCTAATTCACTCTAGTGTCTCAAAGGCATTTATTTTAGAGATGGATGCCTGTGAAGTGGGGCTGGGGCCTGTACTGTCACAGGAACGACAGGGGAAGAGCACCCTGTGTTGAATGTAAGACAGAAGCTATTTCCGCAAGAGGTCAAGTATTCCACTATCAAGAAGGAAGCTTTGGCAGTGAAATGGGCTATAGAGGCCCCTAGATATTACTTACTAGGGAGCCCCGTTCAACTCATTATGGACGACAGAACCCTATGATGAATCAACACAATGAAGGAGTTGAACGCCCAGATCATGAGGTGGTACCTCACCCTCCAAATCTATGAGTTCAGCATGGCACATCATCAAGATAAGGCTCACGTTAATGTGGACTTATTCTCATAGCACAAGGGAAAGAATGTAGAGAAGAATTCCCACAGGTCCTGTCTTGAGGGGTAAGATGCGTGATGGGGCATACCAGCCACCCCCTAGCCTAGATAGGGTTAATGACACACTGCCCCTCCGCCTTTGCTGGCATGCTCAGCCTGGAAGCAAAGTATAAAAGCAAGCAACCCAACTCGGTTCAGGCTGGCTGCCAAGGAAGGAGGACACAGACTGGTGGCTCTCCAGCAAGCAGCTCTGACCAAGCCCCGGGCAGGTTGTAGGTAAGTGGACAAACTAAGGCAAGGGGGAAAACCAGGACCCTGGAGGCCCTGGAGAATCAGGGATCAGCACCATGAGAGACAGGGTAGGAAGTAGCTCATGGGACTTGAACGGTGCTATGATGGAAGAATCGGGAAACCAATCAGCATGTTCTGTGAGGATCCCTGCTGATTCAGTGGCATGTTACCCTTCCACTGACAGAGCCCTGGGCTGGGACTCGGAGGAGCAGAGGGCCCTAATTCCCCTGGGCAGCGCTGCCACCAGCCCAAAGAGCCACTCGGCCACACAGCCCTGGCTGAGAGGGTCACTTTATTGACCCTGGTCACTACACCAATCTGCCCCAACTGAGAGGGCTGCTTTATTGACCCCGGCCAGTAGGCCAAAGTGCCCTCATTGGACGGATCACTGTAGTGACTCTGGCCACTAGGTCACATGCCCCAATTGAGGAGGCCACTCTATTGAGTCCAACTAGGCCAAGCTACCCTGTCTGGAAGGGCTGCTGTATTGACTCGGGCCTTTGGGCCATATGACCGCGTTTGGTAGTCAGGGTCACTAATGGGAGATTTAATTGCTGGCTCTACAGCTTCTCCCTGCCTTCCTAGCTTATGTTACCTGATGCTCATGGCAGTGTGTACCAGCCCCGCAACATCGGTAATTGGAGGTGATTGAAAACAGAGATGCAGGAAGCAAAGACTAAATTATTCAGACAGTTTCTTCATTCTTTTGAAAATCTTATTTTTGTTCCTGGTCCCAGTGAACAACTTCATATTTTACTTAAAATTTTATACATGGAGATTGAGATTACATTTACTAAAGAATTGTTTGCTTCAAATCCTTGAAACAGTCAAGGGCAATGAAAAATTGTCGTATTTCAATATCTTATTCATCTCTCCTTATGCTCATTTGACAGTGTTAGTGAGATCACAAAATTAGCAGCACCATCCACTTGCAAAAGTTTGACTGTGCCCATTATATTTTACAAAAGAGCTGGGTTTTTCCAGTACCTCAATACTGCACCAATTTAGTTCAAATATATTACATGCCATCTTAAAAAATTACCTTCATGTTTGAGTTAAAAATACAGAGACTTCCACCTGATAACAGTCCCAAGATATATTGTGGGTTCTGAATGTGCTAGCTGTGGAGCACAGGATATGAAAATAAAGGCGCAGGAAATTATGTGCAGGCCCTTGTTATAACTAGATGATGTAAGCAGACAGCATTTGTGAAGCAATTTACCTTTACAGAGTAATATAAAAAGTATCCCCAGATGTTCCTTAGCATTGCTCTTCCAAAGATTTCATGTCTAGATCTGGGTCTAAATTTGCATTAGCTAGATCTATATTATTTTGTTAATTCTGTTAGCTCTTATTCTGCTAACTCTTACTGCGGTTATGCTGAGACCCATTGTCGGAAAAGGATTACATTATCTCAACATAAATGTGGTTTTTCCCAGCGCTCATAATCTATTGGGCAAATATTGGCCTTAGTGCTTAGTGAAAGTTCCAATAATTGCATGTGTGTGCATAAATAAGTCCTATATCTTTAGAAGTATATTCTGTGCATAAATAAAGACAAAAATGGAACAATACCCACTTATCACACTAACCAATCACTTTCTTCCTCCATGATACTCCTCCCGATAACAGTCAAACTCTCTGCCTCCATCATGATTCCCTCTGGCACTGGTCAACCTGGAGACGCTGCCCTTCCAAGAGGTTCTCCCTGTACCAGGCAAATTCCCTGAAATACCTCTATACAAATGCCCCATTTTGCACTCCGGAGCTTCCTTCTTCATGAGCAGTGGTGGTGGATCTAGGAGGGCTGGGGGTGCCACCGCACCCTTGGCTTGAAGTAATAACAACAAGCACCAAATACATGGTTTCCATGATTTCCATCATCAACACCCCCCGCTACAAAAATGGTTCCAGAACTCCTGCTTGTGAGCCTCACCGTACAACCCAAACTCTTTGGAGTGAAAAGTCACATCCTGCTCTCTGGGGCCCCCTCTAAGGATATGTGGACACTGAAGCTAGGAATGTGCTTCCCGGCATGGGTAGACAGACATGCACTAGCTGTGCTCAAGCCATGGCACTAAACAGAACAGTGTGGCCAGAGTAGCATGAGTAGTGTCTTGAGCTTGCTGCCACGTACATCTCTAGGGGCTACATGTGGGTTTTCCCCAGATGGCTAGCCTAAGCTGCTGCCCCTGCTAGCTCTGACGACATTGCTATTTTTAGTGCGCTAGCAGAACTAGCACATGCTGAGGAACCAGCATCCTTCAACAGCATTCACACAGCTCCTGCAGCCCCCCTTGACTGGCTTCTTCAACAGTTCTTCCTAGGGCTTCCCCAGTCTCTGTCAGGCTTTTGCAGTTTTTAAAGCCACATTTCAAGAGTTTCCTTGGTCAGTCTTTCAGTCCGAAGGTTTCAGTAGATTCTTGGGCTACACTTTCCTCAGGTTTTCCCCTCAAAAAGCGAATCTCAATGGTTCTCAGGCAACTCTCTCAGATCTGCACTGTTCCCTCTTTCACACCGTGAACGTTGCAGCATCAAAGGTGTTTGCTTCCAAGGCATTTCAGTTTCTCCTCTCGTGTAATTCTCAGCAGAATCTCTGGCAGCAGGTAGAGTTTATATTCCAGAGTAATAGCTAATTTATGGACAATAGGTAAGATTGCTAGGTGTTGGTGGCCACTCTGAGAGGCCTCCTATGACCATTCCACTTACCCTCTTAAGTAGCATTTCTTGATAGTTTCTCTTTCCATTTGCCTTTCTCTTTTTCCCTAGACATATTGCGTTTTTCCCCTCGCGTGCTATGTTGTAGCCACCATTTGTTGCATAAAGGAGATGAATGAATACGTCAGTCAAAAGAAACCAAATTTTCCTCAAGTCCAACTATTTTAATGGTGGCCAGGGAATCATAAAACACAGCTGTTGGCTGCAACTGACCGGTGGGCACCAGACTCCATGCCAAGCATCTAATGTAATGATGGTCATAATTACACAGCAAGACTGACCAGCTTGTAAATTGTCATGAATTCAGAAAGCGCATGATTCACAGAGCTCACGTGGAAACAATGGGTATCAACTTAGACAATTTTTACCCCATAAAAATTCTTTTAAAAAGAGTGTGTTGACTTCAGCCCTTGTGCAACATTTCAGTAGAGTATTTCCTCCTTGGTCATTGGGATTCATTCTTGCATTCTTCTGACGGCAGCCTCTGATGACACACTGTTTGACAGAGACGCCCCTGTCCAAGCCTATGTTAACTAACACTTTTGATACCCTTTGTCTTCTGTACGTCTAACTAGAGTTTTGAAGGATTTTGTTCTCTTTGGGATATCCTGTGCAAAATTACCCAAGCATCAGTCTCCATATGATGTAGTCATGTTTAAAGAGGTTTTATTAAAATCAAAGTGGTTTGCATAATATCTAATTTTAACTTTGTCACGTGCTAAGCAGGTGAGTTATTCTTGTGCTTGGATACAGAATATTAATAGGTTCATATATTACATTTCCATAAAGCCGTATCCTCTCTGATGCATTTTTGTTAAATTCTCAGCTGACAAATCACCTTCCTTCCCTGTCCTGCGGAATCTGAAGGTATGTCTACACTTCAAAGAAAAACCTTTGGCACCAAATATCGGTGCCTCGGTCAATAAACTCAGGCTTGTAGGGCTCAGGCTGCAGGGCTAAAAATAGTAGTGTAGGCATTCAGGCTCGGCCTGGAGTCTGGCTTTGAGGCCCTTCCCACTTGCAAGCTTTCAGAAGCCACTCTCCAGTGCACATCCCAACCCCACAATCTCAAGTCAATTGACTTGGGCTCTGAAACTCAGTACAGCGGGGGATCCTTTGTATTGTAGACATACCCATAGATCTCACCTCCATTGCAAGGTCCATTTTTCAAGCCTCTCATTCGGATCATGTCTAAATTCTCAAGTTCACTGTCATATGAGGTTAAGGTCTCATCAGCATTTCCACCAGGTGCTATTTTATGAGGTGTGCCAACTGGAGGAAATTAAAATGTCCTGTTCCCCATACAAAGATGACCATCCCCTTGTTTTGTCGGCACCCTATACAATCAGAGGCCAGATCCTCAGCTGGTGGAAATTAGGATGGCTCCAGTAGAGTCAGTGGAGCTAGCCTGTTTTATCTCAGCTGAGGATCTGTCCCAAAAACTTTAATTTTTTTCAAGTGTTTTTAATGTTATTCTTTTTTCTTTTTTAGGGCCACAGGCTTTGGCTTTTTGAACGCACTATGCAAAGCAGCAGCTGTACTTGGAAACTTAATATTTGGTTCCCTTGTTGGCATCACCAAAGCAATCCCCATTCTCCTAGCTTCCACTGTTCTAGTATGTGGGGGTCTGGTGGGACTTCGACTTCCTGACACAAGAGCCCAGGTGTTGATGTAAAACTGGAAAAAAGCCATTTATGATGTATTTCCCTCTCCTTTCAAGTGTCAGCTATCCTAACTGAATGGTGCAAAGGCTTCAGATTTTCAGCTCTTAGATTTCTGCTTTCTGATCACCATTCTAACGCAAAATGAGATATTTTTCTGTGACAGGGATTTAGAAACTTCCATAAGAAAATTTTAAAGTTTCACCTTTTTTTTGCATACTTTTGCTGTTTAATACTTTTTATCTTTCAAATTGCAAAGCTACCTCTTGAAACATTTTCAAAGACATATTCAGGAAGAAGAAGAAAACTCTACTCATAAGTAGGTCTTTAAAATGCAAGCATTATGGCATTCAGGACATTTTAAAAAAATAGGTCCTAAATTTTTGCCATGACACACCATTAGTTTCCAACACGGAAGTCAATTATTTAACAGCATTAGTGCAATAAATGTCAGTCTTACACACATAAATGCATGCAACATTAAACAGGAAACTGCAAATTCTGCATCCGTACTGAGAATATTAACGTTGTGTGACTATATTTAAACTGAAGGGACTTCCTGCTTTCTCAGAAAAGGGCACATCTGGCTTTGGCAGCGGCAATGCCTCTTTCAAAGGAAACCATTTTATGTAGATTAAATCATGGGTAAAGATTAACAATTGCAATCATAATGGTAAAGCTGTGTGCACCGAGGAGAAACAACTCCTGCCAAAAGGGACCGCAAAGCTCTCCTGATGGATGACCGAAGTATGAGAATAGGAAAAGAAGCACTTTCGCTCTTGCTGATCCTCCTTAGAGATACCAACATTTGGATGTCTGGAAATTTCTGAGCATTAAAAAAAAAAAAAAAAAGACTTTGTCTAAACTTATCTCAGTGTAAATCATGAGTAGTTTTACTCTAGTCAATAGCTCCATTAGTGTAAAACTAGTGAGAGTAAAGGCAGAATCAGGCCCAATGCCTATATGAAAAGTAAACAGCTTTAAGTGCTTTTGTTATTTAATCTACTCTTACTTCTCTGATGGCATTCAGTATTTAGTGAAAACATTTTGTATTAGAGTGCCCCCTATATAGTTTAGTCACTGGTTAATTTCGGCCTCTATTTAACTTGATTCGAACCTCGGAATCAAATCTATTTGTCTAAAAACACTTCCAAAAAAGCCCTAACACTTCTTAGTATAGCAATGTATATATAATTGGCATAAATTTGAAAATACTAGTCTTCACAATATCTCTTCATTTAACACTTCCTAGTCCTCCCAGCCCTGCACACTACCCCAAAAAAGACACAATGTTAGCCTTAGCTTTGAGTCTCATGGATTTCATCTATTCGTCACAGCCTTAACATTAGTGAAAAGCAGTTTTCTGTAGTTAGGATAGTACCTAATTCTGGCCTTTGTGTGCTTCTCTCTCTTACTCATTTTTCAGAGCACTCCCTTGTGTCATCCCTTAGTCGTATGACTCTTTCAAACTTATTGCACATCTCTTTTGAAATCTGAAGCCTCTGTACAGATTTAGAGTGATGATCAACAACCAGTAGTAAATCACATTTTTTGTGCCACACGCTGTCCATTTAAAGTGATAAATTGTGTTCAGTTCTGTATGTTACTTTAAAGAATTACTGAATTAAGTTTGCCAGGTTATGCCTGGTATGGAAGAGAGAGGACATAGGAAAGTAATGAACAGTTACCGAGGGCTCCAATTCAGGGCTAAAATCTCATTAAATTTAAAAATGTGCTCATTTTCAATTTAAAAAAATCCTCACCATTATTTCACCATAATCTACAGCAGTGCTGGTGGTTTTGCTAAATCTAAGCTGCATCTTAGCTATCCCTGCCAGGGTCTCAGAGGCTGAAGAAGCTTTGGGCCTCCCCTACCCCCAACAATGGGGGGGCATGCCCCTGCTTGCCTCCCCCCTTGTGCATGCCTCTGATCTCCAGACTACCAATGAATGTGACAAGATTCACCCTCCTCCCCCAAAAAGTGGGGGTGGAAGTGAGAGAAGAAGGGAGAGAAGAGGAGGAGATTAGAAAGGGAGAAGAAAAGGAAGAAGAGAAGGGGAGAGGAACAAAAAGAATATAAGTGCAGGCCCTTCCTCCTTCATATTCCCAAGATGTTATGCTGTGTGGGCAAAAGCAGAAAAGACCAATGTAGGCCACCTATACGTTGATGTGCACATACAATCAGTGGTTTGGTAGTACGGTAGCTTGGCGTACCAGTATTTGACCTTTGGAGATGTAGGTCCAGATGTTACTTTACTTTCTTGAAGAAGGTAAATCACATGCAACTTCACAGGAGACTGCCATGTGCTGTGTGAATACAATTACTTTATATAGACCTATTAGAGAGACCAAAACAAACTGACTTGTGTTAATATACCAGAGATCTCTAATAGATGAAATCCCAACTATTTAACTGTGGCATAGTCCTTACCTTGCTATGAGGTAACAAAGATTCTCTTTCCGTTTCAAATGTTAGGGACCCTTGCTTTTTGTACAGGGACGATGCAAGTTCTAGCCTTTTTTATGCTTTGAAATGAATTAGCTTCAACATAGTGATAATGCTTGTTCAAGGTAGTCATAGATTGGGAACTACGGAAAGAGAGGGCTCTTACTAGAACGGCATGGTTGCTGTGGGGTGGGACTGAGGTGGACTGGAAGAGATAATGGAGGGAAGTTCGCCTTCTTTTGTGTCTGGTTCTAGCAGTGCCTTCATTGAGGGCAGTCGTGCAGCATTTCATTGCAGAAGAAAAGGTACCAGAGCTCCTTGCCTGATAGCTTTCCCAGCCCAACATTTCCAAACCGTCTATTAAATCTATCAGGTCTCCACTCTCACTTTTCTTTTCTTCTCCCTGATCCTATCAGTCTATTGATTCCAAATTAATTTACCTTCCAAAGCTCCTCTTCAAAATGCCCTCCCTTATTCCTCTCAATTGCCTTTAATTTTCTTCTATCCTCCAGTAATAAGACAGTGCTCTATCCTTTGGGCTTGAAATCACCATTTCTTTAAGTCAGGGTGGAAAACAAGCTAAAGCAAAAAAAGCTCTTCAAGCTATCTCCATCATGAGAGACAGATAGTCTCTGAAAGCTCATTTAATATCCAGGTGGCTTAAATCAAAAAAATAAAGATCTTCCAGTCAGAAGTTCCAGTTCTCTCTTTTGGTTGGGTGACTGAAAATAAAGGCAATCACACTCATACGGTCACCATGCTCAGCTCCATGTGGGAGGAAGTTTCATTTTTCTTTCTTAGGAGTCCCACCCTTTTTCTTCAGTTCTGCATAGCTTCCATTCCCTGCTACTGAGGCACATCTGTCTGTTCCACTTTCTAGCAGCCTAATGCAGCCATCACTGTCAGCTTTCTCGAGGCCTGATACGTTGGCAGTCTCTGTTGACTAGGCTTTAGCTCTTTCCCCAGGGAAGGGTTTTAAAACATTTCTTCGTTCAACCAGGAACATATACATACACCCCATTAGAGTTCCCTTAGCTAACCAAAGTGCTTTTATGTTAGCGTAATTGGTCTGACATGTTTTATTTTTTATATTTACCTGGAAATATAGATTGGTTCAAACTCAAGGTTAAAAATTAATTCTCAAAACTGTACACTCAGTGGGTCACATATACAGGAAGTGCAAGCAAAGCTGCTCTACTTCCTCCAGAATGTGGGGAAAAAATGCTCTGCAAATTCAGAGGGAAAACAAGTCTGACAGACTGCTTTTCCTTGTAGCTTCAGCCTTCCTGTTCACTAAGCTTACTGTTTCACCAAACTCACTCATCTTGTCTCTCTTCATGCTATCAGTTCAGGAAACAGCATGAAGAAAGACAAGATGGTAAGGAAATATTTTTCATTGAATCTAATTCTGTAGGTAAAAGAGAGAAGTTTTGAGCCATACAGAGCTCTTCTTCAAGTCCTGGAGCTTGAAAGCTTGTCTTTTTCCCCAACAGACATTAATCCAGTAAAAGATATTACCTCCCCTCTCTAATATGCTAGGACCAACATGGCTATCACAACCCTCCAAACAGCATCAAGAGAGCTACCATAGCATGTAAAGAAACAAACAACCTGTTTTTTACCATGATATGGAGTTAACGGCAGACACGTCAGCCTGTGAGTTCGGAACATAAAAGCAGAATCACAGACTAATTGGAAAGCTTTGGAGTAGATCTTCTCAAGTACTGTAGAACAAGAGTGATTAAATTACAGTCTACAGGCTGACATCATTCTGCCAGCCTCTGCAACGTGGCCCAGTGATCTTTCTGAAAACGTTCAAGCATGATATATGCATGTGTAGGTGTATTGGTGCATACTTTAACCAGTTTATGGAAAAACTTTTGGTGTCTCTCACTGTTTGTATCCTTTTTTTCCAGTTGTGATCTTCTTTCCTCTTCTTCTCTTGGATCTAGGAGGATCCTTCAACGTTTAACTCTGCTCTAGAATCTTAAAATTACTAGAGAGGACTCCAGGCCATTTCAAGACTTTTCTTTGATCCAGGAGTTCAGTAAACATGACACAGAACTAAGGTTCAGTGGGCCTGTTTGATTCTTTTCTTCTTTCCACTAGTTTTACACTGGTGTATTTCCACATTTACAGGCTCGTGCAGAGATGCATTCAAATCAATTAAATATAAACTAAAAGGAAGTACAGTTTGTTTGCAGCCTTTTTTCACCTACTTTTGTATAAATGAGGCTGAAATTCTCTGCAGCGCTGAGACTCCTCTTAGTACAGCAAAGACAGGGGAGTTTGAGTTGCCTATCATGCCTCCTCCCTGATTTTCAAAGCTGAGTAAATTCGTGGGACAACTCACAACCTTAATTGCTCTGTTGGATTGGGGCTTTAATGATCCTCTCTGTAGGGGAATGGTTGAGTACATGTTAGTTTCTCCTCACTGTGCCCCCATGTACAGTCCAGTACCTCGAGGGGAATTTTATTGTATAGCCACAATGGTCTCTGACTGAGGGTAATTCAGTGTAAAATAGAACAGTCCCTCCACTCACCTTCCCTGGATATACATTTAATATGGGCATGTGGAAGTGGTCGTGAACTCTGTGAGTCTTGTCAGCTACTCCAGTTTTCAATTCCTCATTTCATCTGAGCTGAAGGCTATAACCGGGGACATCTGTCTAGTAATAACAGGGAGGATCAACTGGTGAACAGTAGTTTCCCCTGGTCTCTCCATGGCCAGTCAGTTCTGCTACTTTCTTCTTGAATCCTAGAGATCCCCTCATCTTCTTCCTTCTAACCTTGGCTGCCCAAGACCTCTAGATCTGAACCATGAGCCCCAGCAGTGCAATCCTAAACTGTAGTGCCACAAATAGACACTGTACATCACTGTATATAATCTGCTGTGAGCAGACTACTCAGCCAGGTGCTCATAAGGTTCTGCATTCTGTAGCCCTACTCCCATTTCATGGGTGTCTCTGGCTAGAACTACCATCTAGGGCTTTTCGCTGCTAATCACTGCACACGTTTTCTAATGCGTTCTTAAAACAAAGGACTTCTGTGGCACTTTGAAACACTGAGTGCCCCAGAACTCCTTCTTTCTTTTGGTTTTGCTAGAATAGACTAACACAGCTACCCCTCTGGAACTTAACAGATTCCCATTATATTTATCTGATATCCCACCATCTATTTGGTAAATTCAGGCCTGTTCCTACCTGTGGGCATGTGGCAGGATGAGTATCTCATTCTCTAGTAGTCTGTAGAACCACATTTGTTCAATTGGGGGGAAAAAAGATGTGGGAGGAAGAGAAGAAGGGGGAGAGAGAAAGTGAAAGATTATGAAATAGAACAAAACAAAATTTAAAAAGTCAGGATTAGTGGCTTAGAGGCCTATGGTTCAGGTCCTAGTTTTTTTCTGCAGTAATTTTCTTTAAATTCTAGTCATTGCCCTGATGTAATGCAGCTATATGAGTACAGTTTATTGTAAAGGAGGTGTACTGTACAGTTGGTGATGAAAATGCATACACACCCACCTCTGCGTGTATGACAAGTATAAGACGTATGTGCTATAAAACTTATTTTGGAAAGTTGTTTTTAAAATGAAATTTCATTCTCAGTGCCGTTGATTGCCATTTTTGCCGCATTATGCTTCGAATACCAAATACACTCTCCCCATTTCCTTGTGCAAAATTCTTTACTTGCTCATCCATAAAGTTGCTGGGATACAAAGAGTTTTCTTCATTTGCTATTAATTGTATGTCACTGAAAGAGAACAGCTGTAAGTGTTTTAGGAGCAAGCTTTGATTTAGCTGCATCATCATAATTTCCCTTCCCCCCCACCATGGTGTGCCAAACAATGAAGCAACAAACCATAGACGTATCAGTCACCCATGTTCAGTGACTCAGCACACTAGGATATTGAAAATTAAGTATAAATTCTTGGGGTTTTTTTTTTATAAACAAAGTATGTTCTGAATAAGATTCCAAATGGATCTCAACGTATTAACTTCTGTGTAATATGTGGGAAAATGTCTGTCTGTCTTTCTGTATTGTATGTTATTCATTGTTTCTGCATACATGGCTGCAGTTGCTCAAATAACCTTCTTATGGCTATAAATTGTTTACCACTGCTCTTATCAGCATTCTTTGACCAGCTAGAAACAGAGCCATTGCCAGGGTGTCTTTCAATTAATCATCAACATTCACAAAGCTCTATCTCAGTAATGAGTGAAGTATAGTACCATTCCTGCTATTCTTCACGGGAAGCCAGTCTGAAAAAGCACACACACAAGGGAAGAGGGTGGAGAGAGAGTTCTTTCTAGAGCTTCAGCATTCATTATGCTTCTTCCCTATATGTAAGCAACTTCATTCTTTCAAAGTGTTTACGAGGAGTGTGTGTGCATTGCAGAATTAAGGAGTCAGCAGAAAAAAGGGCATACTACTCCCACAAGAATGAACAAAGCATATTTGCTACAGGAAAGCCATTTTTTAAAAAAATTAAACCAGACAATGCCATGCTGCCCATGATTTGGGAATCATGTGCAGCAATGCCGATACAAAAATACCATCGCTGGATAGTGGATATACTAATGCAAAGAAAAAAAAATGGTCAGAGGTGGGGCACTGCAGCCTGCAACTTCTTGTAGTCTTTCTTTTAGAAAAAAAGAAAAAAAAAAGAAAACGACTCTTTAGGTTTACAATGAATGTTACTGACCTTATCATCATTATTGGAGCTATGTAACAAATATTGAAACATAATAATTTAGAAGAAAAAGTAATAGAATGTTAAATATTAACTTTAAACAGGTATGTTTTTAACAATAAAATTGCTGTAAGACATTTTGTAAGAATCTTAGCGCGCTTTCTCTCCCCTTTTCCACCCCAACGGGGTAGCCGTGTTAGTCTATTGTAGAAAGACAACAGAGTCCTGTGGCACTTTTAAAGACTAACAGATTTTAGTCTTTAAAAGTGCCACAGGACTCTGTTGTCTTTTCCACCCCGTGTGCACCCCATTCCCAGGCAGCACGGGGGCGAGTTTCTGTAGAACTTCACTTATGGCCAGGAAGATTTTACTTTCATTTAAAAAATCCCCCCAAACTAGAGCAGTATACACCTACCGATTTAGGCCTGGATCCTGCAAGAAGCTCTATATATGCAAGCACCTATGCCTATATTGTCAATGAAAGTCAGTAGAGCAGCTTACAGGATTGGCACCTTGGCTCTCTTATAACTTAAATTTAAAAAACCAAAACCAGTTAAATGCATGCTCTTGTGTTACTCTATAGTGTCAATGACCTTTCTGAGTCCTGGGGTGCGAGGAGTTTTCTGTAACATATTGCTTTCATCTACCAATATATTCATTTTAGCTATTAATAATTTCAACCTTTGGTGTCCTCAAGCAAGCGATGGGGTCCCAACCAATACATTTACATTGTGATAATATGAGGTTGGAAACCCTGTGAATTAGCTATCACTTTCTTTTCCAGGTATTCTACATGTTTTAAAAATATGCATTTTATTAGCATCGGTCTTGCATTAAAAATCAAATAAATTAAACTGTAACTTGTATGTGGCCACAAATATATTTGACATGTGGAAGCATGTAAACAAACAAACAAAAAGGATGGTTTCCTCTTCTCCCTTCCCTGGGTCAGTTCCAGGTGTGAGTATGCAAAAATAACCATCCAACACTTGGTAGTGCTGAAAATATAACTCCTTGCCTTCAAAATAATTTACTGATGTAGTTAAGATACTAATTCTGGGTAACTAATTTGTATCTCCTAAATCCAAAAAACAAAAGAAAAATATGTGCTTTCTTTGTATTGACCCCAATTCTGCTCTTAATTTTCTCCAGTAAAATTAATAGAGTTGCAGTAAGGCAACAGGAGCAGAATTTGGTGTACCCTAATATTCTCTGTTTTGTAACATGACAATGTATATATATTATAGCTAAAGTAGTAAGATGGTTTAAAGTTACATTTCCATTCCACATTCATCTTCAGACGAAAATTTTGTACTGAGATCTTGGCAATGGCCCTGACCTTTTCTGTTTTTTACTGCTCTGTGTGATCTCCTGTAATGTTGGTTACAGTCATCACTACTCTATATATGTGCTTGCATGTGTGTGCACTGATAAACTCTCACTTTCAGGTTTCTGGATTTTTCATTCCAAGTACAGCTGGTACAATTGTGAACTCATCTTTTCTGGCATGCTACTCTGTCAGATTGCCAAAATGTTTGACCAAGTGTATAAAGTCCCCTGAGAAAAGCTGTCTGTATAACTGTGAAAGGGCATGCTCTGTGTAGGATGACTATGTACAGTATAAATCTATAAAATGTGGAAGTGTGTATAAATTTATCTGCCAAATACTTATCATACATGTAACAAATGCAAAGATATTTAATGTACATCAGATTAATAAAGGGGCATTTTTTGCTCCACTATATTCCAATAAAGAGTTGTTCTCTGCAATTAATGTACACCAGGTGCACTGACAATTAAAGCTGCATTCTTCATTATAGCCATAAAATACTGAAAACACTTGCTTTGATTTTAATCAGTGTGATACTTTTAACATATTTTTAGTGCTGTGTTGGTATGGCTGTGTATGTATTTCATCTTTAGTGCCCGTTATATAAATCCTATGATAGAAATCCAAGACGGTGTTAAAAGAAAACCTGGAACACATCACTAATGTGAAATAAATGTAAGTCGATATAACAACAGTACATGGCAAAAGTTATGTTTGGAGGAAGTGAAGATCCTCTGTATTCAGCCATCTGGGACCCACCCATATTTTTATACTGTATAATTACACAAATGGAAGTCTGGTCTTGTCACTCCATAAATTGCACAATAGGTGTATGTGTTCATACAAAGTCCTGACCTCTGCTAGGCATAGAGTAAATCACCAAAAGCTGGAATGATCTGTGCATTGGAAAGGCTAACAGCAATTTATAAACTACTAACCCATAGCTTCATAGGCTCCTAGAAGCCACAAAAAATCTGCATCTCAGGAACTCCAGCTCATTTTTGCCTATATGCTAAAAGAGCCCCCCAAAAGAAAAATGTGATCAAAAGTTTAGATTGGGGTTTTGTTTTTTAGAGCTCTATTATTCATATTCTGGCATCTCAAATGAGTGAATCAGGAATAACTTCCCAAATTTACTTAAAAATTATTTCAAACAGATACTGGAATAAATAAAGCACATGAACATCTTCAGATGTGTAGTCAATAGAGACAGTCAAGCTGCAGGTAAAATCCAGCCATTGCGGACATGTGACTTTGAGACAGTCTTATGGTAACCATAGTTGGGGTTTTTTTGTTTTTTGTTTTTAATTTTTTTTTTAAAAGGGGAGTCCTGTGGCACTTTAAAGACTAACAAACTTATTTGGGCATAAGCTTTGGCAGGTTTAGAATCCACTTCCTCTGATGCATGAAATGGCAGTTTGCTAGGAATATATACGTATGCAAAGATGGGTGAGTCACATAATTATCTGCTAGGTATATATACGTATGCAAAGAAGGGTGAGTCACATAATTATCAGGAAGACCAGTGTTAACGAGGTCAGTTCAAACTGTGTGAATGTGGACCATTCACAACAGTTGATTAGAAGGTGACAATGTTTAATATGGGAAAAACTCCTTTTGTGGTGAGCTAGCCACTTCCAGACCCTGTTCAGATCCAGTCTGATACTATCAAGTTTGCAGATGAATTCCAGCTCTGCGGTTTCATGCTGAAATCTGGTTTTGAAGTTTTTTTTGCTGAAGTATGGTAACTTTCAAGTCTGTTATTGAGTGTTCAGGGAGACTGAAGTTTTCCCCCTACTGTTTTTTTAATATTACCATTCTTGATGTCTGATTTGTCTCCATTTATTCTTTTGCACAGAGAGAGTCCAGTTTGGCCAATATATATTGCAGAGGGGCATTGTAGGCACATAATGGCATATTACATTGGTAGATGTGTAGATGAACAAGCCCGATGGAGTAGTTGGTTTGGTTAGGTCCTATGATGGTGTCACTTGAGTAGATACGTAGGCAGAGTTGGCAATGGGGTTTGTTGCAGGGATAGGTTCCTGGCTTAGTGTTTCTGTTGTATGGTGTGTAGTTGCTGGTGAATATTTGCTTCAGGTTGGGGGGCTGTCCATAAGTGAGGACTGGCCTGTGGTGTCTCAGGTTACTGGGGCCATTGGGGGTTTCCATAGTGATAAATGGGTGGGTTGTTAAGTATTCAGGTAAATCTGTGTGTCTGCTGGCAGTCCTTGCCAGTCATGCTGAATAAAACCCAATAAGGGAACACTGAAACCTGTTATATCTATTGATCATTATTTAATCTTAATATAAGACATGGCCTTAATATAAAACAAGGCCTGCTTGAGAGAATGAAGGTCTGTCTTCCAGATCCTTAATGATGTGCTGGAGAGGTTTTAAATGGGGCTGTAGGTGATGACCAGTGGTGGTGTAAGAGATCACAATTACCTGGGAATTCCCTCTGCAAAGGGTAAAAGGTGGCTGCAATATTTTGCAACTTGGGATACACAGTATCTCACCCCAAACTGTAAAGAATGTCATGTGCCATCCTCAGAATGCCTTTCACTCCACTGCTGCTTGGCTATTATTTATTAGTTATTTTGTTACTTGGATTGTAAGCATGTGTAACCTTCGGGTGGGCTAAAATTCATTTAGTTGCCCTTCTCCAGTGCCTCACAGAAATCAATCCCAATCCCTATGGAGAAAGCAGCTGGAGACACAGGATCCAGTCTGTATGGGACTCAGAACAAAGATTGCTCAAGAGTGACCACCCCATATTAAAATACTACTAAAATCAAACATAACACTGAACTTTAACTACTAACTAAATATACCTTATCCTAAGAAAACAAAATACAATTAACTAAGAACAATTCCTACAAAAACCCCTGCATGAAAGATACCCAAGAGTCCCAAAGTCCAGGTGGAGTTCACTCAACTCTCAGCTACAATCTTTGTTTGAATGTAGAGGCTTGAGTGGTAAGAAATAGCTGTCCTCTTCCTCTTTCCTTGCAGGCATCTTCTGTAGCATTCCATGCAGGCTTTTCCTTCTCCTTTGCAACCAGCCCTCTGTCCCATAGGCATATCTACAAAATCTGTTGCAGATGACTCCACGGGAGGGAGAAAACATCTTGTTCACTCCTGGCTCAGCTTCTTCTGAAAACTGAGCACATGGGCTCTTCTCAAAGCAGCTCTAGCCTGGGGTCTGCACAGACTGCTGCTCTCATGTGATTTGACTGACCACAACACATCACACCAGCAGGGCACCCTGTGGAGCATGCTCAAAAATGCTACTACTCCCTGCTTCTAGAAGTTTCTAGTTGTGAGTAGCTAATCTGCCCAGCAACAGTAACCCACCCTCAGCAGGTCTCTTAAAGAGATAGCCCTTTTTGGGTTACACATGCACCAGGGTGTGCATGGAGCTGTTTCAGAAACAAAGGACCCAGGGCCAGATTCTGAGATCACTACAATCTAATGTGATGTAATCCCATGAGGTTACTGACATTTAGACAGCTAGAAGTGAGGTCACTGTCTGACCCTGGTCCCTACCTCGTATTACTCAGATGCTGCGATACTTGCTGATTTCTTTGGACTCTACCTTACTGGTGACTGCACAGAAAAAGAACATTTGTGTAAGGATCCTTGTGATAGGGTAGGCTTATCCCACTTTGGAAAGGCCAACCAAGCCCCGCCCCTTAAGCCCTGCCAGGCATGCTCAGACTGCTGCCCTAGTATAAATGAGGGCAGCCAAGCTCAGTCAGGGCTAGCCAGTGTGGAGGCAGGATGCCTGCTGGAGGTGCCTGAGGGAGAGCAGGAGCAAGCCAGGGAACCTAAGAGGACTGCAGCCATTACCTGTGAGTGTCCAGGAGGCAGACATGCAGGTAGCACACACCAACCTCAGAACCCCAAGGAGGAGCTACTGAAGCCAGCCATGGGAAGGGACAACCAGGAACTCTATGGGCAAGCTGTATCGAGGAGCCGGATAGGAAGTAGCCCAGGGGGCCTGGACAGGGGTGGACCAGGTGCAGTCTGCATTACAAGCCAGTGTGTTGTGGATTGGATCCCCACTGATTTGGTGCTGAACCCCTAGCACCAATAGGGCCCTGTGCTGGGGCTCAGTGGAGTGGGCGGGCCTGAGCCCCCCTGCCTGAGGGGACCTCTCCTTGGGGCAGTTGCCCTTATATTTGAGTTTGCATTGACTCTGTAGCCACTAGGCCAGACTGCCCTGAGCTGTAAGGGCTGGCTGCTAATTGTATTGACCCTGTGGCCGCTAGGCCAGATTGCCCTGAAGTGGAAGGGCGGCATACTGATTGTGTGAGGGCTGCCTTCCTGATCTACAACCCTGGGTTTTCCCCACCCGGGAGCACCATGGAGGGCTTCCCACATGACAGTCCCTCATAGGAAATACATGAGATTCCTAAGCCATATTGTGAATTGTAATAAATATCAAATTATCCAGCAGGATTCTGATTTCGCAAAAACCTATCTGGATTTGTGATCATACCATTTCCTGTTGTTGAAGTGCACCATATTTGTGTGATGGTTGCTGAGACAGTGATTTTATGGCAATATAGCAGACCAATGAAAAGGTTTATGTGCAAAATGACAAGGGAAGATTTCTAAGTGCAAATGACAGTGAGATCACTAACCACACTGAACTGGGATGGGTAAAATCCATATCTGCAGCAGCTAAAACACTAAAATATCTTGGTGAGGGGGACAGAACCTACAGCCCTGAAAATGCTGAGACAAACCAGCAAACCCAGTTTTTAACAGTTGAACATCTCTACCCCTTTAGTACTAAGCCAATGGGCTTCACATATCCATAATGGAGTATTAACATAAAAAATTTATTAAGTATTTTAGTCAAGTGTGTGCACTGATGGTAATATTACTGCTATAGCCACTTAAAATGTTCATTAAATACCTCATTAGCTTGGCTCTAGTCTGCTTATATATGGTGATCTGACCTCAGCTCACTAAAAGCTAATGGCTTTTGTATTTCAGAGTCTGGATTACAGGAAGGGAACAGCTGGGTTACAGCCTATGAATCATGAGTTTTGTAGTGGACAGCATTGCACCATATTTACTTGTCTTTTTCTACATTAACCATTCAAAATTAATTAAACAAGAGAAAAAGAAAAGTCTCTTTACACACACACACACGTGTGCGCGCGCACACGAGACAAAAGCCAATGAGGAGGCAAAGGACCAACATATCTCAGTGCTTTCTCTCTTTCTTCTTCTGTGGGGGGCAGGAAACCCAGTTTGGAATCATGGAGTATTCCTAAGTGCTGTGATGAAGGCAGTGCTTTTTTTTATTTAAAAAAACAAACAAACTGGTGCTGGTACTCAGCCAGGGATCCAGGGCAGCCACCTCCGGTAGCAGGAGCCAGAGCTCCCTCGCTGTGAAAAAAAGGTGCCGGTACTCAGTACCCCTGAATATCATCACAAAAACAGCTCTGGGAAAAGGTAAGGATTGCCTTCTTAGCTGATCCTGGACTAGAAAGGAGCTTTAGCCCCTGACACCTGCACACCCCTGAGATCCAAATCACTGAGCACACTTGGATGCAATATAAGTAATAATCCATATAGGGACCCAGGCTATTTAGAGAGAGGCCCTATTCTTCCACACTGATTCAAGGCAGCATGACTCCTGCACATGCCCTTCTGCTGGCCACTGCCCCTAAACTCGGTCTTGTGGCAGTCTCATGGATCAGTGGGTGGAACAATATTATCATTATGAATTTACACAAGGATACTAGGGACAGGGTGGTTTGAGGAGAGGGTAAGTTAACAGAGAATGCTCATGCCCCACTTTTTGTCGCTCGTGGACTGCCCACTCCCCAGCCACGGACCCTGATTGTCTCAGGTTACCTATGGAGGGGCTGCTTTGTGCTGGGGGAAAGGAGGATGCCTCTATTTGGGTGCCTCTGCACATAAAAACAGAGAACACTTAGGCTGGATTTGTCAAAGGAAGTTAGGCATCCAGTTCCAATTCAATAAGAGCTGGACAACTAACTCCTTTAGAAAAGCCAAGATTTATTTATCTATGTGACAGAAAAACGAAATATCCCTATAGAGAGTAAATATGCGTGCCACTCAAGTCCTGATTTCAAGCATCTTCATGCAGATTCTAACTCCTGCTCCCCTGCCAATTTTGGTTAGTTCATAATTTAAAAGACAAACAAACAAACAAACAAGCTTTACTCTACAATCCAGTCCAGCTGGTATAGTTCATGCAGAGTAGAAGTCAGAAATCTGATAGAGCTGTGTGTGATGATTCATCCGCAGCTGAGCTGGGAATGGTGCCAATAGGAGACACTTAGAGCGATTGATTCTCTTGTACTGTTGAGTGACATAACTTCCAACACTGTAGGGAACTCCTTGCAGACACAGATGTCTGCCTAAGTTTGTAACATGGAAGAGAGTCATTGTTTATGGTGATCTTAGGTATAGATCTAGGGCCGGATCAACACAGGGACTATAGGGGCTGAAGCCCCCAGCCCTGGGCTCCAAACCCTAAGACCCCTGCCTTGATCTGGCCCCTACCACCCCCCCTCAGCTTGGCTCAGCACCTGCAGGGCCTAGGGGCACTGGGAGGGCCCCTGCCAGTGCTGTGGGGCAGGGCCCTGGGGCCAGAGGCTGGGCTTTATGGTGCTCTTGCTCCACCCCTGGGTGGCAGGATGAGCCAGCATGTATTTGCTCCACTCCAGGTGCAGGGACGGCTGGCACATGGTGTGGCCTCTGCCTTGGAAGGCCACACTGGAGGCTGCACTGTGAGCCAACCAGCCCCATTTCTGGGGGCAGACCAGTCAGACCGGGCCGGGGAAAGAGTCTGGCCCCAGAGCCCTCCCAAGTGCCAGCCACCCCGAAGGCTGCTATCATGGGGGGATTGGGGCCCCAAGCTGGGGGGTCCAACAGTGGTGGGCAGCCCAGGGCCCCAAGACCCTTTAATCCAGCCCTGGGTAGCTCATTTTTAAGGATGTAGTATTTATGCAGTTATGTGGCTTTTTTTAAAAAAAATAGATTTATACCCTATTTGGTAGCTTGGTGGACTTTTTTCTTTCAGATGCTTTTCCATACCCTTTGTCTCCTGGTAATAGGAGTTACAAATAACTTTTGATGGAAACATTAATAACATTTTAAAAAACCCAAACCCCCCACAAGCTCAGATAAGCATAGTATCACTCATTCCCTGCCCAAGTCCCCAGAAGCTTGTTTATTGCTGAGCCCTCATGGATGTTCTAATGCTTATATATCAAATGTGTATATTAGAATTACAATGTGATTCCATTATGGAAAAGAGATACAAACAGTCCAGTGACCTAGTGCCCTTTCAGTTCTTGTTTGTAAAGATATTAATAAAAAGGGTCCAAGTAACAATAACATCCTATTATTATTTGTTAGCAGGAACAGTATAGTGAGCATAACCCATAATTTGCCCAGTCATTCCTCTTCTGTTTGGGGCCAGGTTGCAGTTCCAAGACCAGGCATGAAGTTTTATGGAGCTAATATTAGGTGTCTGAATGGATCCACATAATTGTTTAGCACCTGAATCTTTGGCCATATGGTACTTTACTCCCAGCAAAAAAATTCTAATGTGAATGGCAAAGCCAACCCAGGACCTCTGATTAACCAAAAACTATATCACCTGGGTAAAGAATGAAGGTGTTCGAGTTCTCAACCAAGAAGGGGATGAGCATCTTCACACACAGACTCACCAACCCAGTGAGGAAGGCTTTAGACTAAGTTGGGGAGTGGGGCAGGTAACAAAAAACCCATAGGTAGGTATAAAATATAGAAAGGTATAAATAGGGGAGGAGACTTTTAACTAGGTTCAAAGGTGACCTTAACAGAAGGCTAAATGTTGGGAGAGAAATTTAAAACTACGGTAAGATCACAGGAGCAAAAAGAGCGCTAACAGGGGAAATAAGCTCAACATCTTAAATGTTTATAGAAAATGCAAGGAGTACAGAGCATGAAAAACTGGAAGTATTAATACACATGATAAATAATAACCTGACTGGCATCATTGACACTTTGTGGGATAAATCTCATGACTAGAATATGGTTATAGAGGGACATAGCTTGCTCAGGAAGGACAAATACGGAAAAAAGGAGGAAGGTGTTGCATTATACATCAAGAATATATATACTTGCTCTGAGATCCAGAAGAAGGTGATAAGCCAACCAGCTGAAAGTCTTTGGGAGAAGATAAAAGGGGAAAAATGTGCAACATGATGGTAGGGGTCTACTATAGACCACCAAATCAAGAATAGGAAGTGGATGAGCCATTTCTAGAACAAATTATAAAAATGTCCAAAACATGAGACCTGGAAGTAATGAGGGAAAAGTAATATGGCAAAACACCCAGTATATTCTAGGAATGCCCTGGGGACAGCTTTTTTGCTTCAGAAGGTGGAGGAAGTAACCAGGAGAACAACCATTTTAGACTTGATTCTGATAACAGCGAGGAATTGGTTGAGAATCTGAAGGTTGAAGACAATTTGGATGAAAGTGATCATGAAATGATAGATTTCATGACTCCAAAGAAAGAGAGAGAAGCAGAATGAGAAAAGTAGACTTTAAAGCAGGCTTTAACAAATTTAGAAAACTGATCGCTAAGGTATCATAAGAAGAAAATCTAAGGGAAATAACAGTTCAGGGGAGCTGGCAGTTTCTCAAAGAGACAATATTAAAGGTGCAACTGAACACTATTCAATGTGAATGAAAGAGAGGAAGACCAGAAAGAAGGCAATATGGCATCCTATGTTCTTTAATGACCTGAAAATCCAAAAGGAATCCTACATACTATGGGCACATAGACAAATTACTAAGGAGGAATGCAAAAGAATAGCACAAGTGTGTAGGGATAAATCCAGAAAAGCCATGGCACAAAATAAGTTCCATGTAGCAAAGGACATAAAAGGCTTTAAGAAGAGTTCTACAAATACATTAGGAGCAAGAGAAAGATGAAGGAAGGTGTAGATCTACTTCTTAATAGGAAAGAAGAGTTAATAACAGACAATATCAAGAAGGTTTTTTAATACTGCTTTTGCTTCAATATTCACTAAAAAGGTAAATTATAACCAGATACTTAATACAATTAATATTAACAACAGGGAAGGAGTGCAAACCAAAATCAGGAAAGAACAAGATAATGAATATTTAGATAAATTTAATGTATTCAGAATGGCTTATGATGAAATTCATCCTAGGATATTTAAGGTCCTATCTGAAGCAATTCATCATTAGCGAATATCTTCAAAAACTATGTAAGATGGGTGAGGTCCCAGAGGACTAAAAAAGATCAACTATAGTATCCATCTTTAAAGTGAGTAACAAAGAGGATTTGAGGAATTACAGCCCAGTCAGCCTAACTTTGATATCTGGACTCATCCTGGAACAAATTATTAAATAATCTGTTTGTAAGTACAGGATTATAAAGAATATCTAGCAAAGGTATGTCAAGAACCAAACCAAACTAATTTTCTTCTTTGACAGGGTTACTAGTCTTGTGGATTGGGAAAACCTATCAATATGATACATCTTGATTGGTTGTTTAATACTTTGGAGGATAGGATTAGAATTCAAAATGACCTTTACAAATTGAAGAATTTGTCAGAGATCAACAAGATGAAACTCAGTAGAAACTAGTGTCAAGTATTACTCTTAGGAAGGAAAAAAAATCAGGATTAGGGTTTATTGTAGCAAAGTGGTAGATTCAGGCCAAATCTACTATCCTTTAACGTTAATGCTTGGCTTGAGTTCTGGGTGGAACCCTTAGTGCTGTTATGGTAACTGTGTGTTACAGTTATTATAAGGGAATTGAAACAATGATTTTACAGCACTATAATCAATTTTCCAAACAAAAGTTCCTAACCCACAAGTTAAGGGCAAATCAGTGCCAAAATGCCAAGTAAACTATTGAATTACAGCAGCACAAAACAGGTCTTTTTAAAATCCCCAACAGACAAACGTTGCTTTGCTTTGCTATTGCTGTGTGGCTGTTGTATCTGAAATCTAAGAAAATGTACTAGTTTATTCTACATGATAGTTCACAAAATGCACCTCTCCTTTCATGGATACCCTTTTGCTGAAGCACTAACACAATGCCAACCATTGGCCATGTCACGAGTGTTTTTTGATTACACCAGGTCCTCATTACACTTTGCCTTGGGTCTCTGGCAATAACAGATCCTTGAAAACAAACAGATATATACACTAGAATAGTGCAATTTGCTGTCTGATCACCAGGGGGCATAAGGAAAAGACAGGAAAAAGTCTGCCAGAGAAAGGCATATTAGTGTTCAGCTTCTGGCAGTCACTGAAAGTTCCAGTGGTTTAGTTGTGCACGAGGGCTGGCTGTGATCCTTCCATAGACATGTCGATATTTTTCAGCTCAGGTAACCACATGTGCTTTGAGAAACCTGCACACCAATATTCCTCAGTGTGTGCTGACAGACAGAATCCTACGCCAGCATATCAGCAGTCATCATTACCACTGCACACTGAGCCAGACATTACTGTTGGGAAATGTACTGTGTGGAACCAAACTGGCTACTTCAACACATTCATTTTCAGAGGATTTGTAGCTGCCAGAAAAAATTTCTGTTGAATGAAACTTTGCAAATATCTCTCAGCCGGTAGGAAAATTTGCAAAAAATAAATCAATGAGTAAAGGTGGCCATTTTAAAGTTACTTGAGGGCATGAGTGATTTCAGATTTTTTCATGCTCTCCTGTAATCAAGGTTGGCTGCAGGTCTTGGTGGGACCTTGAGAAGTAACATGGATGAGGCCCTGTCCTGTTCCCTCCCCACTTATGACCATCTGTTCTCCTTACCTTTGCATATTCAAAATGCCCATGCAACTCACTGCTCTGTTAGTGGCCTTTGATGCCTTCCTCCCTAGTTGGACTGAGAAGCAAGAAGGGAGTGCCAAAGTGAAATTTTCCAAGTGCTGGAAGGAGAGATGAGGTGTTCAGTCTCCACCAGACAGGATCGGGGAGCGGGCTGAATAGCAGAGGGGCATGTGTGTTGCAGAATCCATAAGTTACAGGTTAACTTTATAGGTTGCAGCTGTCTAACTATGCAGATAATTGAAAAACAGTCTGGAGTATAACAGCAATACAAGCTGAGTTTTAGAGCAGCCTACTCATTTCCACGGTGCTGAATCATGCGTCCTTCACTCTGCAACGGCATTTGGAACTCTAAAATGCCAACTCATACACTTTGCAGCTCTGGGATCTAGGATGGCTGCTGATCAGTTTCCATGTGGAATTGTTGGCTTTAATCTAAAAAGCCCTGAATGGTTTAGGACGTGGTTATCTGAGCAAACACCTTTCTCCCCAGGCAGTACCATCATAATTGCCCATAGAAGATGCACCTTTGCTGAAGCCACCTTTACTTAAATGGGAGGATGCTGAGGGCAGTGTGTTTCCTCTGAAGAGTCATGGACTTTGGAGTTTTCCTCACTCCTTTGGCTTCCCAAAGTTTAGATTTGGAACATGCTGTAAAGCCATTTTTTTTTCTCAGCCACTGGGGAGAAGATAAAATGAGGAATACAGGGGGCAAGGCCTGTGTAAAATCACACATTAGTTGGCTTGATTCTTCCTTCATTTATACTATTGTAAATCAGGTGGAACTGTACAAATTAATGGCACTACCCCAATGCAAAACGGGTATAACACAAGGGAGACCAGAATCAGGCTGAATTGAATTCAGTGATTGTTGGATTAGGTCTACCACGTGGGGTAATTTTTTTGGATTCTTTTGCCATGCAGGCAGGTAGGTTTAGTTTGGCTTTTATACAGTGTGATTTCAAAGCGCTTAGCTCATCGTTTCCTCAACTTTACTGGTTGCATATCACCTTCCTAAAGAGCTGATGTTTGAAGGGGTTCATGCAAATTCTTCCTTTTTTTTTTGCTCCATTTGTTTTAGGCCTTAATAGCCTTAATTTACATGCTTCCACACTCTGTAGTAAAACAAACACCCAAGAAAGTTTAAAATATTTGTTTATAACTGGGGTAGGTCAGAAACTAAGAATTCCATTGCATAAAAAATGCTGAGCATTTGTTTGTGTTGCAGCATGGAACAAAATCAAAGCCCTTTTGCAATTTGTCATCACAAAGAATTAGAAAGAGACCTATTACAGAAAAGAAGTCCAGTAGGGACCTCTTGTCTCTCACCAGATCCAGCCCCTGTTGAAGAAGGGTCCCTAGATGCCTGTAATGCTGGGGAAACTGCACAGTGGCTCTGGCTGCTGGAAAGAGACTCAAATACAGCTAGCTGGTTTTCTTTAGTCCTGCCAGACTTTTATGCAGGGACCCAGGAAACCCCTGCAATTTCCCTGTGGAGACAGGAGGGAATTCACCATGTGGTCCCTGCCTCCTGGCCCTACAGTGGCCAGACTGTAGCCTCTTCAGGACAGTAGGTATAGGAAGCCCCTGCTTTTCAATGGCTTCCTGTCTGGGGCTCTTTGGCTATGTCTACACTAGAAAAGTTAAGTCGACTTAACAAAGTTGACTTGACTTTTTCTAGTATAGACATAGCCTAAGTCGACCTTATTGAGTTGACTTAATGCTTTAAGTCGACTTAATAAGGTCGACTTAGGCACTAATCCCCATCCACACTGGCTTTACGTCGACTTAAGGAGTCGACTTGAGGCTTAAGTCGACCTAAAACAAGGTGTTATTAAGTTGACTTAAGCTTTCCTTAAGTCGACTTAAGGAAGTGCTTAAGTTGACTTAGTAAAAGCCCAGTGTGGATGTGGTTTTGTTCAGGTCGACTTAAGCCTCCTTAAGTCGACCTAACTTGCCAGTGTAGACACACCCCTTGATCTTGGTTCCCTGGGGCTGTACTGCAGGTTTTGCAGTCGTTCTGAACCAGCCTGATGTGCTTGTGTCTGTTCAGACAAGAGACACTCTGGTGGCATGACAGAGAACTCTATGAATTTGCCTCAGTAGCTTGAGCTGTGCAAGTTGGCACAAGCTGAAAGCTATTGTAACCCATATGCCTGAAAAGGCTATCTCTGAGAGACCTGCTGAGGGTGGGTTACTGTTGTTGGGCAGATTAGCGACCCACAACTGGAAACTTCCAGAAGCAGGGAGTGGTAGCAATTTGAGAATGCTCCACAGTGTATCCTGCTGGTGTGATGTGATGTTGTCAGTGAGATGACTGGAGAGCAGCAGCCTGAGCAGACAGCAGGCAGGAGCTGCCTTGAGGGGAGACCATGTGCTCAGTGTTCTGGAGAGGAGCTGAGCCAGGAGTGAACAAGATGTTTTCTCCATGTAAAGGAGTCATTTGCGACAGACCTTGCAGACATGCATATGGGACTGAGGGCTGGTTGCAGAGGAGAAGAGAGAGCCTGCATGTAATGCTACAGAGGATCCCAGCAAAGAAAGAAGAGGACAGCTATTTCTTGCCACTCAAGCTTCCACACTGGAACAGAGAGTGTAGCTGAGAGTTGGGTGAACTCCACACAGACTTTGGGACTCTTGGGTATCTTTCATGCAAGGATTGTTCTTGGTTAATTGTAGTTTGTTTTCTTAGGATAAGGTTCATTTAGTTAGTAGTTAATAAAGTTCATTGTTATGTTTGTTTTTAGTAGTATTTTAATGTGTGAGTGTAGCTCTGAGCAAGCTTCGCCGTTAGTCCTGTACAGACTGGATCCTGGGTCTCCAGCTGCTTTCCCCATAGGGGTAGGGATTGATTTCTGTGGGGCACTGGAGAAGGGCAACTAAATGAATTTAGCCCACCCGAAGGTTACACTATGCCTCACAGAAAGCCAGCTAGCTGTGTGCCAGAGGAGTGCCCAGCACCCATCTGTACAACTAGAGCACACAACATACCACTAAATACGATTTTAATAAGCTAACACCATCATCAAGTGTTATCCACCTTTATGGCTGAAAGCTGCCAGAAGAGTTAGTGATTTATATCTTATTGATTTTTTTCCCCTCAGAAAATAAGAGGAGAACAAACAAAGAAAAAAAGAACAAAAAAAGTAAAATAAAGGAAAGCAAGGAACACAGCAGAAAGAGGAAAGAAGAAACCTAGTGTCCATTCATTAGGAATTAATAAAAGAACTCTAAGAAGTTAGACCAAATCTTCTGAAATTTGTCAGAGATCCTACTTCTCGGAAACCTGACCCTTCTCACTCTTCCCTTGCTGTGTCAGCCACATCGCTGTACCAAACTTGTCTCTGTAGGCAGTGTGCTCTTGCATCTGCAACAGGAGCTGTCTCGCTACAAGAACTGCTCTATAGAATTATTTTTTTCTGTGAATCATAGAAATACAAGGATGGAAAGAACTACGAGAGGTTATCAAATCCAGCCCTTTGCTCTGAGGCAGGACCAAGTAAACCTGGACCACCTTGACAGGTGTTTGTCTAACTTGTTTTTAAAAGCTTCCACTGAAAAGGACTCCACAACTTCTCTTGGAAGCCTATTATAGAGCTGAAGTACCTTTATAGGCAGAATTTTTTTTCTTAATATTGAACTTAATTCTCCCTTGCTGCAGATTAAGCCCATTAGTAATTGTCCTACCTTCGATAGACACAGAACAATTGTCAAAGAAGGAAATTAGGTTTGTCTGGCATGATTTGTTCTTTCCAAAGCTATGCTGGGTATTCCTTATCACCATGTTATCCTCTAGGTGCTTACAAATTGAATGCTTAATAATTTGTTCCAGTATCTATCCAGGTATTGAAGTTAGGCTTACTGATCTAAATTACCTGGGTCCTCTTTCTTCCCTTTTTTAAAGATCAGTAGTATGTTTGCCTGTAGAGAAGGGCTGTGGCCACCCTCGGAGCCGGGGCCTGAGGAAGGGTCTGGACGCCCCCCCTGGACAAACCTGGGAACTGCAGGGCTCCAGCCCAGGAAGCAGAAGGGCGGAGCCCAGACAGGAAGGGGAACTACAAAGGCCCAGCCGGCCAGCCCAGAGGGGAGGAAGCTGCTGAAGGGGAAGGACGTGGCTCCTCTCCGGGGGTGAACCGGAGAGAACCAAGCACCTACCAGGAGGCCAGCCTGGGCCGCTCCAGCCATCCAGCCAGAGGGCCTACCCAGTTTACCAGGGCCCCACGACTGGGAAGGGATCCCCGAGGTAAAGGCAGGAGATCGGTCCCAGGTGCATCAGGCCCCAGGGGCAGAGACGCACCCTGCGGAGGACCCTGAGGAGCTGCTGGAGTCCTGCGACCTCGAGGAGCTTCCCTCGGCCAAGGACCTCAGTCCACCAGAGGACCCACCGGCAGCACTTGGGCCCTATGACCTCGAGGAACTGCCTTCAGTGGAGGAGATTGAGGACCTCCCTGACCTACCTATGGACCTGGATGGCCTGGTGGGGATTCCCCTAGCTATCTACCCCGGAGACCTGGAGGATGACCCAGCGGACCCAGGTACCCCACACCCAGGGAAGGGAGGAAGAAGCCCAGGGGCGGTTGGCTACCGCCTAGTGAGTGGCGGAGCCGCCCAGGGTCAGCGCGTTTCGGCAGGAGCCCCGCTGACCCCAGTGGCAGACGCCTCTGCCACTGAATAGGGCCCTGGGCTGGGATGCAGTGGAGTGGGTAGGCCTGCGTCCCCCTCCCTTACCCCTTTGCCCTAACCACCCGGAGCCTTCAAACCTCTTACAACCCTCTACAGAGGTTTGTTTACCTTGTGCCTGCCCCGCCCTGCCTGAGGGCCGGGGGCAACTGACTCTTTGCCTTGTGCCTGCCCCGCCCTGCCTGAGGGCCGGGGGCAACTGACTCTTTGCCTTGTGCCTGCTCCGCCCTGCCTGAGAGCCGGGGGCAACTGACTCTGTACTTTGCCTGCTCCGCCCTGCCTGAGGGCCGGGGCCAACGGACTGTGTGCCAAAAAGGGCGCCCCACCACTGCTAGTTCCCCCGAAGCACCGGAAGAGGGCGCCCTCTACGCCTGCCCGTGACGCGGGACGCCTACATTGCCCTTCTCCAGTACACTCAGACCTCACCCATCCTCCATGAGGCCTCAAAGATAATTGCTACAAGTTCCAAGATTGTTTTAGGGAGTTCTTTAAATATCTAGTTCTTTAAATATTCTTGAGTGCCAGATCTCATGACATCATGGAGTGCTGGGTACGTGAGGCTGTGCTCTGTGAGACCACGTTCTCTCTCTAACAGTGAGAGAGAGTGGTCTCATGGAGCGCAGGCTTGCATAAACAGCGTGCTGTGATGCCACAAGAGTACCCTGGTACTTTGATTTATGGTATGTATGGTCCACTTGAAGTACATTTAAGTCAAATCTGGCCCACAATAGCAAGTGAGTACAATAACCCTCCCATAGCAAGAACCCCTTCTTTCTATGGCAAGAGAGAACAACTTTTGTCCATTTTTTTTAATATCAGCCTTTATAGTATTTGAAGACCACTCCCTATCCCGTTAATCTCCTCTTTTCCAAACTAAACATACCCAGTTCCTTCAGCCTGTGCTCATACAGCTTGCATTTCATCCCTTTTATCATCTTTGTCACTCGCCTTTGGATCCGTTCCAATTTCACTGCATCCTTTCTATACATTGGTGACCAAAATTGGTTTGTGCTAGGCCTCAGCTGCAGTCAGCGCCCAGTAAAGTAGTGGTATTACCACCCGTGACTTGTGTGCAATGCCTCTGTTAAAGCAACCTAAAATTGCATTTCCTTTTTTTTCAATGTTGACTTTGTTGCATTTGTGATGCTCTATAACGCCCAGATTCTTGTCAGCAGTGCTGCTGCCAAGCCAATTATCTGCCATTCTGTATTTGTGCACTTGGTTTTTCTTTCTGTAGCACCTTATATTTGTTGATTTCATTTTGTTGACTATATCCCAGTTCTCCAGTTCATCAAGATCCCTTTGAATTTCAGCTCTGGCCTCCAAAGTGTTGTCAACCCCAGTCTTCTTCCCTAGCTTTGGGTCATCTGCAAATTTGATAAGCAGGCTTTCTATTCCTACATCTTGGTCATTAATAAAGATGTTAAATAACACTGGACCCAAAACAGCTTCCTGTGAAACCTCAGTTAAGACCTCCCTCCAATCTGACATCATTCCATTAATAGTTATCTTTCATTTGCAGTTGTTTAACCAATTATATATCCCCTTCACGGTAGTTCTGCCAACTCCACATTTCTCCAGCTTTCTTTTCAGAATCCCATGTGAGACTGCATCAAAAGCCTTGCTCAAGTCTGGGAATAGTATGTCCACTGCTTTCCCCCATCCACCAAACCAGTTACTCTGTCAAAAAAGGAAATCAAGCTGGTTTGGCGTAATTTGTACTTAGTAAATCTGTGCTGGCTGCTGGTGATTACCCTTCATCTTCCAGGTATTTGCAAATGGAATGTTTTATACATTGCTCTAGTGGCTTCCCAGGTACTGAGGTCAGGCTGACTGGTCACTAGTTCCCCATCTCCTCCTTTCCCCCCCTTTTTAAAAATTACTTTATACTTTCTCTGGGTCTTCCGGGACCTCTCTCATCATCCATGAGTTTGTAAATATTGCCAGTGACTCTGAGATTTCTTCAACTAATTCCTTCAGCACCCTGGGGTAAACAGCATCACCAACAGTTCTGGAGTTGGTGATGCTCACAGTACAATAGGGTCAAATGTGTCCTGCAAGGTATGCTGAAGCTGCAGGGAATGTCATGCAGCTGGATTGGGTGGCTTGCATTATTGTTGGAGCACTTTGAATGACAGAAAGTGATCCTCTGAGATCAACTGAGAGATCCAAATTATTTTCTTATCTATCCACTCCCTCCACATTTATGATTTCTTGTTGATTTTCAACAATATGTTGCTGTAAAGTACAGCATCATTGTGTGAGAGAAGAGTATATTATACTTCTTGGACATTTTCTGGTGTACTGCAGTGCATATGACAGTTTGTTTGAAACTGAGAGGTGTTTGTTTTTGTCTAAGAGGTTCTGGTTTACCACTTCCAACAAGCTCATGTACCATCAGTGACATGTACCACAGTTTAAGAACCCCTGGTTTCCACAGCATATAAGTCCAAATAAATAAATAATACATAAATATTGTGACTGGAGGAAATATGCATGTACTGCATTGGATACCTGTAATTATGAGGAGACACCTAGATCCTAAGACACCCATGTATCACAGGGGAAAAAAGGAACAGTAACCAGATAGTGCCTAATCCCCAAACAATGTGTAAGGAAACAACCTAAATCTTGCCAAATCCACATGCTATTTGGTAAAGGATGGTTCTCACTGACTATATTTGCTGCTGCAGATGTTCCCTCATTATGAGTAGCTCCAGACCTGGGTATTCAGTCATTCATTATGTTTTGATTCAATGTGTCTTTCAATTAAAAATCTTCTTCTTTTAAATATTTAATTTAGGTGACACATGATCATAGATTGTTCTGAAAAACACCACCCACATTTTCATATAAAACACTGCTGTTATTGCAGGATACAGGGCATTTGTCCAAGACCTTTTGAACAAATACTTTTTTTCCCCCAAAGCTTGTTTCACACATAGAAGCTGGTTGTTAGGTGCCCTGGCAAACAGGATTTGTCAGACCCTCTGGGATTCTAACTTTGTTCAGGGGGAAAAAAACCTGAGGACAATGGGAGTCTGGAAGTACACTTTAAAAACAAACAAACAAAAAAAAACCCTGCTGTAGATATTTTCAATAGCAGCTCTTACCCACTATCTAAATAATACTACCAGCTAGTGTAAAAGTTACAAATTTAAAAATGAGGCATAATATATTTAGTGCTCCTTTTTTCAACTGAGCCTACCTAATGAAAAATAATATAGCATTCCATACCAATGTCTTGGGAATATCCGCTTTCTAAGTAGCAGGACATAAACACTGCTTGAAACTAGCCTTTCTGCACAAGTGTTGCCCCCCCCCCTCCTTCTAATGTGCAGGCACTACCTGTGGGGAATCTGGAGGGAGTCATTTAGCCGTTATTGCCGATTGTTCAATACTCCTGAGTCGTGCCCTCCCAAAGGATGAGAGTAGCTTTACAGATTGAGATTTAAAAAACAAAACAAAACAGGGTTGGGTTCTTTTTAGTTGTCATTTGGTGTTTGAGGTATAACAGAATTTCCCTATCTGACAGGGGTGTTGTGAGGATGAATACATTAAAGACTGGGGGGTGTTCAGATACTACAGTGATGGTGGCCATATGTGCCTAACATAGATTCTTTTGTCATTTGTTAATAAGCCTATGTATAAAATAAATGTCATACTGATGCTGCTGCAATCTAGCCTGTCTGTCTCTCCTTTCTAGCTCTTTATAGGAAAGAGTCCATGAGAATGAACAGGGAGCATGCAGCAGGCGGCAGCTTTAAGTTACTGTTAGTCTTTAAAAGTGCCACAGGACTCTGTTTTTCTGCAATAGACAATCACGGCTACTCCTCTGGAACTTTCCTGCTGAAAGTTAACCCTTTATTGCTCTATAGAAATCCTGACTCAAAGTGGAGTAAAGAGGGGGCATAGTCCGGGCAGACTCCTTCCTGCACCAGCTGAGAAAACACTGGCAGGGCTTTGGGGATAGTAAACTACACCCTTATATGGTGTAGCAATTACTGATGCCCTGGGAAGTCTTTTAGGGTATATCTACACTGGAGGATCTGTTAAGTCAACTTAACCAAGGTTGATTTAAAGTCGACCTAAAGTCAACCTTGTTAAGTCAACTTAGAGAGTCCACAGCCCTTAGTCCATACTGGAAGGTGCTAGGTCAACGGAGGAGTGGCCAGGAACTTTGCGAGGAGGCCTGGAGGCCAATTAGGTTGACCTAAGGGCTGTTCCCCATCCACACTAGATTAAGTTGATTTAATAAGGTTGACTTAAGCCTTAGGCAACCTTAAGAGGCGGTGTTATTAAGTTGACTTAAGGAAGTGCTTAAGTAGACTTAATAAAAGTCCAGTGTGGACGCAGGAGACTGTACGTTGACTTAACCTTCTTTAAGTCGACCTAAGGCTCCAGTGTGGACGTACCCTTAATAGCTAGAGGACAAAATAAGATTTGACTTGTAAACAAAAAAAACCTGTCCTGAGCAAAATAATCCAAACCACAGATATTTGATGGGAATGAGAAACCTGGGAAGGTTTAAAAGGATGTAGGAGCCATATGAGGCAGCAAATTAAACTTGTTTGTTTTTTAAAAAGTGGTACTTTTTCTCATACAACCCCCAAAAAGCTATCACTTCATTGGAAAGGGAAGCAAGTCAGATTCTCTTTCTGAGGCTCCCATTGATTTCAATGGCAAAAAATCCTTTTGATTTAGCTAATGCAGCATCGAGGCCACTGTGCCTGGAACACTTTGTTCTGCTAAAGTGGCTGTTTCAATTATCCATGAGCTTGTCTTCACTATGGTGTGAGCTCGAGATAAAAGTCTTGACCCAACCTGACTCTTGTCTTGACCCAACATTGACTGCACCTGACTCCACACAAATCTCTAGCACCAATTAAGTGGTGCCTTAAACTCAAGGTAGCTGACCCGCCAGAGAGAAAGTGGCTAAGGTAATATTTTTTATTAGATCAGCTTCTCTTGGTGAGAGAGACACGCTTTGGGGCTACATAAAGCTTTTGCACAGGTCTTATAAGTTGAAGCTTGAGTACTGCTGGTGCTGAAGTTGATGCAGCTACAGGTTACAACTGGAGTTAACACAATCAGATTCCAATTCCGGCTTCCAGCGCAGTGCCACTGCAACCGAAAATGTGAAATCCTCCATCTTTGTTTCAGTCACCAATCTGGGCTCATTTGGTCGTGTTTCCACTTTTTCAGGTGTCCTTTCCACTTGTGTTTCCCGCAGAATTCAACAACTATTCTTCTGTGAAACTGTAGTGGTGTTCAGTTTGGCTGTGCTCATGAGGCTAGTCTGAGTGGAGTAACCTGAACTAGATAAATAAGGGGTCCTGTGAGCTATAGGACTGTTGTAGTGAAGACTAGCCCCAGGTAATGGTTAAAGAGCATTGAATGTGTTTGAGGAGGAGGGAAGTTCAGATTTGGTTCTTCCTATTGTTGCTTTACCTTCAGGTTTTGTTTTTTAACCTCCTCCTCCCCCCATAAAATAAAGGTCTACTCTGTAAAGGATATACAACATTATAAATCATGGTCTAGATTCTAATTGATGTTGAGCACTTCAACTTGCACTGAGAAGAGCAGAAACTGTAGGCACTGAAAGGGGGCTCAACTGAAAAATCCACAAACATAACTGCCCTATTCATCTGAGTGGGGGTTACGCCTCAAGTGCTCTCAGAATTTAGCTGTTATAGTTATTAGAAGCGTTACTGGATTACAATTTATTTTTTTATAGTTTGAGGTGTGGAAATGGTGCCAGACGTATTTTGTTCAAATGTGCTGTAATTTAGTCGGCACCAGAGTTCATTTTGCTAGACTTTAATTACTTGTACGGAGGAAACAATCTAAGAGTCCACTCTAGTAATTGAAAGCTTGAATTACATTAATTACCTTCCTTATTGTTTTCCACAGACTCAAACTGGCCACACCCATGGAGCAATTCTACAGCTCTGTTTACTGAACAGCATTACTGTATCTTTCTGCCTCAGTCCAATTGCCTGTCCCTCTTCCTCTCATGTACAAATTAAAGCATAACCCTTTGCTGTGTAACATGTTGGAGAGATCTTATTTAAAGTAGCAAATGAAGTTTTCCTCTCTGTACAACAAATGCAACCAATCACAACACAACTTAAAAATAAAATACATGTAATTAAAGCAGCTATTTCCAACAAAAACCTAGTGTCTCTCATTCCCTGCATGCACCTGCATCACTCTACTTAAGCCACCCAAGAATTCCAACTATGGGTAGACTTCATGTAAAATCCCTTAATGTGCAAAAAGACTGTCCAGAAACACAAAGTCTGCTTTTAGACCTACATACTGGCATTGGGAGGGCTGACTTTTATACTTTTTTTCATCATCAGTTTTCTGTTTCATATTTCTTCTGTTTTTTGTTGTTTTTTTTTTTAACTCATCAGTTGAAACTAAAAAACCCCAAAATTGGTGAACCTGTTAGTTTGTTCTCCATAGTTAGGTGTTGCTTCATGCACAGCCATTTGTGAGCTGGAACATGAATTAGAGTTAGTGAGAAATATATGATCTGCAACAGTATAGTCTTGCTACATTAATCTGTTTCTTATAGTCCTGAGTAGTGAAACATTTACACTAAATTTCTGACCAAACTGATATCTAAATCTGTGCTTATTAGACACTTAGGCCCAGATGTTCAAACATATTTAGGAATGGTTTTGAGGAATTGGGCTGCAGTCCTTGGTCTGTATCAGGCAGAATAGAAGCTTGATTTTATTTCATTTATTGTAATATGCTCTCCATAATACATTAGCATGAGGTATATATTGCTGCCCTCCATTGGACTTCTCTATGTGCAAAATCTGGGATGTCCCCCAAAGTGGCTGGTACAAAAGATGTGTAAATCTTACTACAATATACAATTTCTCTCAGATCATAGAAACTATTTACTAGGCAAACTGAATATCAGATTTAATGAGCAGAATAAATATTGGTGCTGTTTATTGCATCAATCTTGTTTCCTCTGTCTAATCTACTATTGAGTCCAGTGATGTCTGGTCCATGCCTTGCTCTCACTCATTTGCCTGCCTTCCAACCATGGGACATCTGTCTACTCCCTCCACACTACCCCACATCCCAGCATGTACTACTGTCTGCTTCTACCCAGGGCACTCTCTCACCATCTTAGTCCCAGGACAGGGTCCCAGCCCCTGCAGGTTCCTACTGTTAGTGCTGCCCTGGGCACTGACACATCAAGAATGGTAACATTCAAAAACCAGTAGTGGAACATTTCAATCCACCTGGACAGTCTGCAAAAAACCATAGTACTTCAGCAAACAAAACAACAACTTCAAAAACAGATTGCAATGTGAAACTGCAGAATTGGAATTCATATGCAAACTAGATGCCTTCTAACTGGGTTTGAATAGAGATCTCGAATGGCCAAGTCATTATGAAAGGTGGTTTCCTTCTATTACCCTTCTTAGCTCTTGCTTACAGCTCTTTTTCCACACTGTTTGAATCAAAGCAGCTTGTTAACTTTGCAGAGAGAGGCTAGCAGTCTATCCTTCTGGAACTGTTTGAATTTACCTTGTGACCTACCCGTCTCTGTATGTATATACTTACATTTCATGCATCTGATGAAATGGGTTTATGCCCAAGAAAGTTCATGCGATAAATACATGTTTTGGTCTTTAAAAGTGCCACAGGACTCCTTGTTTGTTTTGCTGTAATAGACGCACATGGCTATCCCTCTGGAACTTAACTTAATGTGATATGGTCTGGAAATAATGGTGCTACCAAGTGAAGCTGTAAAATGCCCTAACGGTATGTCCATACTGCAGTTAAAAATTCGTGGCCAGCCTGTGTCAGCTGACTCAGGCTCACAGTCTATTTAACTGTGATGTAGACGTTTTGGCTCAGGTTGAAGCCCAAGCTCTCGGACCCTGCATGGTGGGAGAGTCCTATATCTCTGGCTGTAGCCTGAACATCTACCCCACGATTAATCAGTTCCTCAGAGTAGCATAGACATACCCTAAGTCAGCGGCTCTCAATTGTTTCAGAGTATCGTACCCGTTTTAGGAGTCCAATTTGTCTTGCGTATCCTTAAGTTTCATCTCACTTAAAAACTACTTGCTTACAAAATCAGACATAAAAATACTAAAGTGTCACAGCACACTAGTACTGAAATTGCTTACTTCTCATTTTTACCATACAATTATAAAATAAATCAATTAGAATTTAAATATTGTACCTACATTTCAATGTATAATATATAGAGTAGTATAAACAATTAGTCTGTATGAAATTCTAGTACATACTGACTTTGCTAGTGCTTTTTATGTATAATGTAACCTGTCATAAAACTAGGCAAATATCTAGATGAGCTGATGAATCCCTTGGAACACCTACATTCCTCCAGGGTACATGTACTCCTGGTCGAGAACACTACTATAAGTCACTTTTGAAAATAGAAATTAGGCTCCTATGGCCCTTAGGTGCTTTTGAAAGTTTTACCCTTAATTTCAAGTTACAATGTTATGAGGAAGCTAGAGCCTTGTAGAAGTTTTGGGGTTAACTTTCACACTCAGGCCTTGTACACACGATCAGTTTATCGCACATTAAAACTCATTACCGTGCGCTAGCAACAACGGCGTACACACGTGCAACAGGGCTGTTGCGCGTTAACTGCCTTGTTGTAGCGCAATACAAAAACCACCTCGACGAGGGTGGTAACAGCTAACGTGGAACAGCTGTTGCGCTTTTGCGCTCGTGTGTACGCTTACCGCACAATGACTGGCCTCCAGAACTGTCCCAGCATTCCAAAGTCGTCCTCTCTGGTCTCCCCGCAACCCACTCTGTAGCCGTGATGAAACTGTCCCCGCCCTGCCCTGAACTGATTCCTGGGATTTTCAAATTTCTCGTCTGTTTCACTTCCTGCTCTCTTCCTCATGGAGTGTATTTGTGCTCCGATCATCAGTAGCAATGGCGGCCCGCCGTGGAAGACGCGCACCCCTTTGGAGCACGGCAGAGGTGCTGGACCTGATCAGCATCTGGGAAGAGTCCGCTGTGCAGGTGCAGCTATGCGGCAGCAGGAGGAATTATGACGTATTTGGCATAATTTCTCGGGCCATGTCAGAGAGAGGGCATGATAGAGACACAGTGCAGTGCAGATCAAAGGTGAAGGAGCTCAGAATAACCTATCACCGAGCAAAGGAGGCAAACCGCCGTTCCGGATCAGCGCCTGCTACATGCAGGTACTATAAGGAGATAGAAGCCATCCTCAATGGGAGCCCAACAACCACTGCCAAGAGTCCCATGGACACATCAGCCCCCCCTCATCTGGTGATTGCCAGAGCCGAGCAGGATGAGGACGTGATCATGGAGGAGGAGGAGGAGGAGATGGAGGATGACCTGGAGGAAAGCGCAACCGCATGTAGCCAGGAGCTCTTCAACAGCCCCGCTGAGACGTCCACCCAAGGCTTGAACTGCAGCGTGTCCTCTGAGGCGGCAGAGGGGGGTTCAGGTAAGTTTCTCCTTCATTCAGCTCTGTCTGACTCCTGCTAAAATACCATTGTCTGGGGTGGGGGTGCTTGCAGGTCCCCGCTGTGCACGCTATTTACTCTGCATTCATTAGAAGTGCATCAACACAAGCAGTGATTGTAAAATAATCATCTGCATTTAGGTCAGTAAAGGTTTCCTCGATGTACCTCCAGAGCCTAATACTCAGGTTAGATGGGAGAGCGTTTGTGTCTACGCTCCCAAAGACGGATACTCTGCCTCTCCAGCTGCAAAGCACAGCCCTGGGAACCATGGCAGCACACAGTGCAGCAGCATACGGTCCTGGCTTGCAACCAGCGGCATGTAGGATATGTATTCTAGATGGCAGGGGCACGCTGAGGAGAGAGATATCTGGTTCCATCTGTGTGCCCAGTGCAGATTGTGAGCCCCCAGTAAGCCGTCTATTAGAACGTACCTTGTCTGCTTCAGCGAAGCGTAGTGTGTTGACCGCCCTGTACCTTCCAGTGGAATGTGCTACTGGAAGATTACATTGGTTATCTATGCTATGTGTTAACAATTTCTTTATTGTTGTTTTTTTAGTAGATTTGACCTTCACAAGGCCGGTGTCTACCCCAGCTGACCAAATGAGAAACATTTGGCGGCGTGCTCGAAGAAACAGGGAGGCTATGTTTCATGAGCTGCTGAAAGCAACACAGGAATCCGCAAGGGAGAATAGAGCCTGGAGAGAGGAATCCCAGCAGAGGAGGCAGAAACACAGGGATGAACTGATAAGCGTCATGAAGGAGCAAACAGAACTGCTCAAGAGCATGATTGCTTTGCAGTCCCAGGCGATTAATGTCTGGGCTCCACTCCAGATAGCTCAGCCATGTCTGCCTCCCACTCCCCGTAGTCTCTCAAAGCATTTCTTTGAAGGCCACCCTTCCCCCTGGTACAGGACAATATCCAGTCCCCCCCCAGCTACTTTTTTGAGACCCGGAGCTACACCAACCTGTAACCCCACCCCCATCTTTTAGGTTTGAATAAAAACAATAACAAATACTTTGAAGAGTGGGTTTATTTGTACACATTATTGAAAAGCTCATACAGTGCACCTGATGCGTCCTGGAAGTTAACTAGGGGAGGGCATCATTGAAATGCTTCTTGAGTGCCTCCCTTATGTGAGCAGCTTCTCCTTGTGCCACCCTAATACTCCTAGTGGCTGGCTGCTCGTATGCTTCCTCGAGGCGCTGTGCCTCCATAGCCCACGTAGGGGAAAACTTTTCTCCCCTACTTTCACAAATGTTATGGAGGACACAGCACGACACAATCACAGCAGGGATGTTGTCCTCCGCCAAGTCCAGCCTCCCATACAAACAGTGCCAGCGCCCTTTTAAACGACCAAAGGCACACTCCACAGTCATTCTGCAGTGGCTGAATCGGTAATTGAACCGCTCCTTGCTGCGATCCAGATTCCCGGTGTACGGCTTCATGAGCCATGGCATCAGTGGGTATGCTGGGTCTCCGAGGATGACTATGGGCATCTCCACCTCCCCCACTGTTATTTTTTGATCAGGGAAAAAGGTACCCCATTGCAGCTTCCGGTACAGACCAGTGTTCCTGAAAATGCGGGCATCATGCACCTTTCCCGACCACCCAGCATTGATGTCCGTGAAACGACCCTTGTGATCCACGAGTGCTTGCAGCACCATGGAGAAGTAGCCCTTCCTGTTTATATACTCGGTCACGAGGTGGTCTGGAGCCAAAATTGGGATGTGTGTGTGCCATCTATTGCTCCCCCGCAGTTAGGGAATCCCATGGCAGCAAAGCCGTCCACAATCTCTCGAACATTGCCCAATGTCACTGTCCTCCGTAGCAGGATGCGATTGATGGCTTGGCACACTTGTGAGAGGGCTAATCCGACGGTGGACCTTCCGACTCCAAACTGGTTTGCAACCGACCGGTAGCAGTCAGGAGTCGCCATCTTCCAGACAGCAATCGCAACACGCTTCTCCACGGTTAGGGCTGACCTCATGTTGGTGTCTTTACGTCACGGGGCAGGGGCCAACTCTGAACACAGTTCCAGAAAGGTTGCTTTCCGCATTCGAAAGTTCTGTACCCACTGCTCGTCATCTCACAGCTGCATAACAATGCGATTCCACCACTCGGTGCTCGTCTCTCTCGACCAGAAACGGCGTTGCACCGTGTGCAGATGATCGGTGAAGGAGCTGACCAACGCGGTGCTGTTGCTCTGCATGGCATCGATCAGTCCCTGCTCCTCGGTGTCCTCGTCTGACTTGGAGCTCATTGCGTACTGAGCAACAAGCCGAGATGTATTCAGAATGTTGAAGGCGACAGTGGAGATCAGAGCAGGATCCATGCTGTCGCTGTTGTGATCGCTTGAAAGTGGTGTGGTGTGTCACTGCACTGTTGAAAATAGGCGCAAGTTGCTATTGGCAACGAGGAAGACGCAAGGGGAACACAGTGCACCACGGGAAAATGAGAGTTTACCCATGGCGCTTTGTGTTCCTTTCCTTCATCCCATGATTCATAGCGCCGATTCAGGGAAAATGGAACGATGGGATAGGTGCCCAGAAGTCATTGCGCTCAACCGCGATAATGCAAGGAATTTTGTTGCGTTGCAAGGAGCGACATGTGTACACGTTATCCCGCAATAAAGGTCACGTGACTTTTATAGCGCGATTGCCATGTTGCGCTTTAATCTGATCGTGTGTACATAGCCTTAGTCTCATTCCTTGATTTTTACAAAGAGCTTGAAGTACTAAAGAAGTAGCAATGTTTCTTATGCCCCAATGCGGCTCAGTGACAGGACCTTGGTGATTATGATTTATTATTTGTATTATAGTAGTATTCAAAGGCCCCAGTTGGGGAATCTGTTTGTGCTGTCTGGGAGTGGTCACACTTTCCATGATCAGTGTCACACCTGTGTGTGTTTGCATTACAAAGTAGAGGTTAGGACAGCACAATGTCTCACCTAGAAAAACGTTGAAAAGTGCATACAATGTAGACTTCAGTGGTCTCTAGCTGTTTCTTTAATTTTCAGTTCTCATTTGGGAAACCTGCTTTTAGCTGGATGATTTGGCCCTTTCTAGTTTTTGGCTCTTTTTGAGTATTATTATTAGTGTAATGCCTCTCAAGAGGCTCTCCTTGGCCTCTTGTCTTCACCTGACAAGGACCAAGTTTCTGGATGGATAGATTATCTCCCACGTTTTCTTCTCCTCATTGTCTCCTCCTCCACATTCCTCTATTCCGCCTCCATCCTCAGACCTGCTTGTGAATCTGCTCAGTGTAGTGGCAGTGTCTGACTGCTGCATATGGCTCTGCCTAACATATGAGTAAAGAATGGAGTGCTAACTAGGGACTGTGGTGTAAGAGCAGCATATGATAGGAGACTCCCAGTCCCTTGCTTGGTGCACCAGTAGCAACTTTGATAGGGAAGTGAAGCATTGCTCATTTAAAAAGAAAAAAAGTCTTAGACTGCACCACTACCATGGTCCCCAGGATGCTAACACAAAAGACCCATAAAAAAGTGTGTGGTGGATTTACAAACTAGATTGTAACAACAGAGTTTTAAGGTCCTGATTTCTAAATCAATCATATGAATCCAAAGTGCAAAGTAAGAACATGGGGTCAAATTCTGCGTTCACTTATAATGGCATACAGCCAGTGGAGTTACTCTGGATTTACACTGGTGTTACTGAAAGCAGACTTTGACCTACTGCTTTAGGATTTTACATCTGTTTATTACCTTATAAATTAATACAATATTTGAAAGTTAGGATTGAGGTCATTTCAAAGCAAAAAGTTCCAAAGGGGTAGCCATGTTACTAGTCTAGTTCAGCAAAACAAACAAGGAGTCTAGTGGCATGAAAGCTCATGCGATAAATAAATTTGTTAGTCTCTAAAGCTATGTCTATACTTACTAAAGTTAATTCGAACTAGCATGGCCCCACTAGAATGCTAGTTCGAACTAACCAGCACACAGCGCTGTCCCATGGGGGGAGCGGGGCCCGGGGCCAGGGCCGGGACCGGAGCAGGCTCCGACCCCTCCCCCCATAGGCGGGCCCCGCTTTGGCCACTTGACCCTGGGCCCCGCTCCCCCCACAGGACAGCACTGTGTGCTGGTTAGTTCGAACTAAGCGCTTAGTTTGAACTAACATGGCCACATTGGGTTCATTCGAACTAACTAGTTCGAATTAACTGTTAGTTCGAAACGTATAATAAAATGTATTAGTTCGAATTAAGGGAGCCCTTAATTCGAACTAATGAAAGCCTAGTGTGGCCAAGGCTTAAGTTAGATTGAATTAAGCTTCCTTAATTCGAACTAACTTTCCAGTGTAGCCATAGCCTAAAAGTTCCACTAGACTCTTTGTTTGTCAAAGCAAAAAGATTGCCCATTTAACACAGTCCCATTAACAACTACAGGACGTATGTGGCAAAATCACATTCCTGAGGCACTTACTCGGGATTTACCTTGTCCTTTACGTTTGGCATCATGCAAGTTCCCAAAAATTTATCATTTTAGGTGAGTATTGGGTCATGCCAAAAGGATGGTGTCTAGTACCTACCCCCATCTTTTTACTTTATTATTATTACTGTTGTTTTCTCAAAATGTACAAAACAACAATATGAGACTTTAAACACTAATAAATAAATTGTTTGAGTTAAAGTGTAAGTAGTCTCAAGAAATTGTGACCATAGTTTTCTAGTGTGCTTGTGATTATAGGTCGGATCCAAAGCCCATTTAAGTCAAAAGAAATCTTGTTATAATAGCCTTGGACTTTGGCTCAAGCTCTTATAGTCTAGTTCAACACAACCCGTAAGTAAAGTATGTGGTTAACTTTAAGCACAAAAGTAATGCTTAAAGTTTTAAACACAGCCTTAAGTGCTTTACAGAATAAGAATTGGGTTAATCACATGTTTAAAGCCAATCCCATGCTTAAATATTATGCTAACTGGGGACTAAGAGGCCAGTTCTGCTGTCTATTTTCAGACAAAAAATGTACAAAACTCATTGACTTTTTTTCCTGAATAAAAACTGGAGGATTGCATACTCTCATGCTTCTATAATTGAAGAAACAAATACTTTACCAAATAGTGTGTCCTCTCTATAGTTCCAATCCTGAAACTGTTTGACACAGATGGACCCCCCACTGCAATCAATGGAGTTTTGTATGGGCACAGTGACCCACATGTGTGCAAAGCAATTGCACGTATGTGTAGAATTGAGGTGTATATGTAGGATAATTTGGGAAAAGATTACCTAAGTGAATAAATTATTTTCTAATACCTTTTTAAAAACTGCCTTTAACATATCTAGAATTTTTCCAGTGCCATCCCTTTCTTTTTAAAAAAACCAACAATCAGTTTTTCATTCTTCATTAAATACATTGCTTTCTTGCTGTTCTCACTTTTTACTTTAATACTCTTCTGGCACAGTTTCAAATGGAGGAAATGAAACTGGCATTTTGCCTGGTATTTATTGGTAGTTAGTTTCCACTGTCAAGCAGTAACAGAAAAATAGAATAGATCTGTCTTTCCCCATCCGTCTATGATAATGACACCTTGAATTTAAACTACAGCATGATACTTACAACTTACTGTGCTCCCAGGGATAAAAATCCCTGCAGGTGTAAAAGATAAATTCCTTCATCTGTCATGCAGTAAAGAACATGTGATTTCTTTGTGCTTTTCACTGCAAGTTGCTCATAACCAGCGTGAAAAATGCAAAAGACCATTGAGAAATATGCTGTCTATCATTTTAAATTAAAATAACCAGTTTGTCTTTCTCCTATCAAAATGTTGCATTCAAAATAAATTGAATATATATTTTTAAAAAACTGTCAGACAATGAACTTTAGTGTCAGATATTTTAAGTACAACAGATCTTCATGATTACAATCAATACCAGCAATAACCTATAATACACATTCTCTATTTGCCTTTCCAATGACAGGGGAGAACATACTGTAGGTGAAATCTTGGACTCCCCTTGAAGTCAACAGAAGTTTTGCCATGGATTTCAATGGCACCAGGATTTGACCCTGTATGTCAAATAGTGTCTAGGGATGTGTACTTTCCAGATCCTGGTCTACATCTTATCTTTTATGCATATTTGTAGGATGCAGACCAGAAGATCCAGGAAATTCTGAAAGGTTTGCCTAACTGTTTCCTTATGCTTCGCTAAGACTGTCTATACTACACAGTTAACACGGGTGCTTGATACCCAGGTCTGAGCATCCAGGTAAGAATGGGTTGAGCATCTCCACTTCAAAGCCCTCGCCACATTATTGTCTTTTCACTATTTCTGCACTCACCTCTGTGTGTCTGGAAGCATATCCCATGAATCTTTGTGTTGACATACTCTAAGGCTATGTCTACATTACAAAAAGTTTGGTTGACTTTAAGTCAACTTAATAAGGTTGACTTTAAGTCGACTTAAAGTCGGCCTTATTAAGTCGACTTAACAAAGTGGCTTCCCTTGACTGGGACTTAGTAAGTTAACCTAACTGCCCTTAGGTCGACCTAAGAAAGCGGACCAATGTGTCCACACTGACCTTAGGTCGACCTAAGGAGGGTTAGTTTGAATACCCCACAGTTTTTATTAAGTCGACTTAAGCTTTCATTAAGTCAACTTAAGGAAGCCCCTTAAGTCAACTTAATGAAAGCCTAGGGTGGACGGGGATTAAGTTAGTTTGACTTAAGCCTCCTTAAGTCGACCTAACTTGCCAGTGTAGACATAGCCCCGGATTCTTTCCCAATCAACTGTGTCAATTGCAATACAACTTGTCTATCCTTTTGGGGGGGAAGAGTCGGAAAACATTAAGGATATGTCTACTCTGGAGGCTCTGTTAAGTCAACTTAGAGCGTCCACACTGAATGCTCTTGTTGACTGCCTGCGTCCACACTGGCAGGTGCTAGGTCAACGGAGGAGTGGTGCATTGTGGGTAGCCCTGGGAGGGGGGCCTGGAGGCCAATTAGGTCAATTTAAGGGCTTTCCCCATCTACACTGGATTAAGTCAACTTAATAAGGTCGACTTAAGTGTTAAGTTGACCAGAAGAGTTGGTGTTATTAAGTTGATTTAAGGAAGTGCTTAAGTTGACTTAATAAAAGCCTAATGTGGATGCAGCAGTCTGTAGGTCAACTTAGCTTTCCTTAAGTCAACCTAAGGCTCCAGTGTAGGCTTACTCTAAAAGACTTTCAGCACTTGAGTGATGTTAGATTGAGCCTAACTGCAAAGTGGGTGGATTCCAGACTAAGTGACAGTGGAGCCCAGGTTCTAACCTCCACCCTCAACTGGATAAGATAAGCTCAGGTTTAATGTACTTCCAATTCTGGGTCACAGGATTTCGTGGGTGGTTGGTTGCATGTGCCCCTGGATTAACTTTACAGTGTAGATAGCCTCAGAAATGAGAGATGCCGGAGGAGGAGGGTTGCAGAGAAGCCATATTGCCTTTAAACCCTGTGGATTCTAGAGCTCAATGGGAAGAAGAAACTGTCTACACAGAAAACAAACAAAGAAAACCCGTCTCTGCTGCAAGTCTCCGAGGTCAAATCTACAGACTTGGGCTTGCGAGTTTTGTGCTACCCTGTTAAACTTAACCAAAAAAAAAGTGTTCCTGCTAGGGCTGGGGTGGGCTCTGAAACCTAAAGGGATGGCTCTCAGAGCCAGCATGGGGATGTCCTCACTGCTCTTTTTAGCGCTATAGTCTGAGGCAGGTTCTGAGATTTGCTGCTGCAGGATCTTTTCCCACCTGTAGATGTACTCTGTGGATCTATGGGGAGTAAGCATTTTACTGGTGATGGCTGGCCTTTCTTCCTTTGCAAGCTATGCTCTTTTTTCCCAGCACTTGTGCCTGTGCAAATAATGTTGCAATCATGAAGTTGGAATAAATATTGCTTGCAGCAGTTTAGGACTTAGATAGATCTCTGGTGGGCTGATAAGGAAATATAGCATAGGATGCCGCTACCCTGGCTTGGTACTCTGAAGAGCTTCAACCCTAGCTGCTGACTCAGCCACTATTCTCTCCCTCTTTTATGGCCCCAACCCAATTCTGCCACTTTCTGCTCCCTTCTTCTTGCTGAAGGGGACAACATAGGCCTGGAGTAAGTCAATGGAACTGCTGTGATATTAGTGAAAATCAAGGTATCTTTCCCCTGCTCCTATTTACATTCGCTCCATAGGGAAAAAAACAAGCAGATAAGAAAAATCAGTCACATGTATAGAACTAAATAAGTGGTTTCCAGCAGCAAGGCCTGGGTGGCCTCAGTGCAGACAGGTAGGAGAGGTCACACATTCCTCAGGGCCATCAAAGAGAAAACAAACTTCCTAATGAATAATAAACAAAACTTAAATCACCCTTGTAACAGTTAATGTTTCTTTACCAGTTTAACAGAATGGATGGTGTTGGAAGGAATTTACTGGAGGGTTTTTTTTGGTTTTGGTTTGTTTTATTACAGTGTGTTTTACTTTTTATTTGGATACTCTGAGCTTTTGAAATAAAAGCCTTTATTTATATAATGAAACATCACATGCAAAAATTCCCCTACTTTAGAAATTAAATCAGAAACAAGGTCCAGCACCCCAATTGTAGCTCCTCATTGCAATCCTATCCACCCTGTGCATGCTGGCAAATGGGAACACTGGAAATGTAAATAAAGATAATTACACTCATCCAAAGAGGAAGGACTTATGATGAGGTCTGGAAAAAGTTATAGCAATGCGCTGAGTTGACACATTCTCTAAGAGTTCCCTGGGCGAGGTCCCACTGCTGAGAAAGCACAATTCAGACTGATTCTGGGGAGTTTCTAAAGGGCAACTCTACTCCCATGTGTTACCATGGTGGGCCATGGGGTGAAATGTATTTCTGCAAGAACCTTGGTGTTAGTACTTGTACTCTCCAGAGATATCCAGGACTGATTGCCAGTTCCACAAAGACTACCACTCTGCCAGCATAAATGAACTTTAATGTGAGTGCCTATGTAATTTCCATCCCCTTTAACATCCCTTTGCACTGACAGAGCGGACTTTGGTATACATTAGAATCAGGCCCTTTGATGGGGCCAAACATTGTAATATGGTTTATTCTATATTAGTCATGTGGACAGTTTTCGCTTACATTTCTACCATAGTTAAAACATGATTCTCTAACACAGTTGTAACTTCTTGTGGGTATTTTTTGTCCATGCAGGCAAGGATAAACAGTATTAGGAGATGGGTTATCTACCAACATGCTTAAATGTGGTTATTTGTGTAGCATGGGCAGGGTTTAAGATTAGAAAAAAAAATTCAGTGATTGTTTCAGTTGAACATTTCTGTTGGTGTTTTTTTTTTTTTTTCCCAGGGGGAATCCGTAACTACAGAAACATGCTTGTTTAATATTTACAACCCACCACATGATTATGGGTATCACTAGCTTGCCCCTCCTTTCGAGGGGTGCAACGTCAGCTATTTATTTGGGGCTTCTTCGAGTACCAAACGAGCTGCTTGCATACAAGAAATGGCTTTGAAGAGAAAGACCCAAGAAAAAGGAGCACACTGTTTTGTTTGTCTCTTCTTGTAACTGAGTGACGACGTGGGACAGAAATAAGCGTTCCTTTACTCTTCTGTTTCCTCCAGTGCTTTTCCTCTGTACTGGAAACCGCACAAGCCACATGTTTGTCACCAGTAGGCCGACAGGTCGTTAAGGAACTGTGCACAGGCTCCTGCTGCAGCTGGTTGGTTCCCGCCACACCTCCCCCGCCAGGAGGGGGGGAGTCAGAGGGTTGAAACCGGGGTGCGCTGGCCGGTTGCGGGCAGTAGAGGGCGCAGCCCAGCGGCCCTCCTCGGTGGACATGAATAACGGGGCTGGTGGGAGGGAAGGAAACGCGGTGGGGGAGGAGGAGAGTGCTTCGCTTTCCGAGCGAGCGCTGAGTAAGCTGAGCGCCCAGCAGGAGGGAGGGTGCACGCAGGTGAAGGGCAGGCCTCCTCCGCAGGGGGAGAGCAAATCAGAGAGAGGGGGGAGCGGATAAGACAGCGGAGGCCAGGCAGGCTCCAGGAAGGGCTGAACTGAAGTTGCACAGAGTAGCCCGCCAGCCAGCCCGCAGCTGGGGAGACTACAGCGGGATCCAGGACTAGGCACGAGCCCAGCCTGCGTGTGCGTGGAGGGGAGCCCTGCTGCAGGCAGCAAAATCGGGCGGTGCAACCTGCCCCCGAGTGCCTGGCTCAGCAGGAGCTGCGGGGCTGCCCCGGGCTGTGTGCGCGGAGCTGCTGCACGCCAGCCCCGCGAGCTCCGGGGCGACGCGGCCGAGTTGCCCCCGTAGGCTCCCCCGGCGCGCGCGGGAGCCGCCGCCAGGATGCAGCATGAGGAACTGTCGGCCCTGCAGAGACCCCGCTACGGCTGTAAGTGCCTTCCCACAACGGGTTTATGCTGAGGGTCTTGCCGGAATGCGGAGGAGGAGGCTGGGGGGAACAGCCGCTCCCCGTCCCGGAGGCTCAGGCAGGAGGGAGCCCTGCGCTGGGGGCCAAGTGTCCCAGGGACAGACACGTGCGTGGGGGAAAAGCGGAGCTGACCGCACGCGGGAGGGGCAGGGCTCGGGTCATTGCCGAGGGAGGCACCTGCTGGGGAAGGCGAGTTACCTGCTGCCCCCCCTCCCCAAGCCCGGCTGCAGCAGGAGGCTTAGTTCGCGCCGCGATCAGGGAGTCCCGGGGCGGGGCAGGGGGTCGCACAGGTGTCCGCCGCTAGCCCAGCCGTCAGCCGTGCACTGTGGCCGGGGCTGGCAGCCCTGTGCTGTGCTCCAGTGCGCTCTGTTCCGGTGGCGCGGCGGAGCAGCCCGGCGCTGGGCAGGGGCAAGACAGCGCAGGGTGCTCTCTCTGGCAGTGAATGGCTGGTCAAGTCATGCACCGTGTAGCACGTGGCCCCGTGCCGGGGTTCAGAGTCCTGCCTCGGTGTGTGTGGTTTCATGATCATAGCAAACGGCGGGGGGAGCAGCACCTTAGACCGACAGTAGCTCAGCGGCCAAGGGAGGAAACAGCAAGGCGTGTGTGGGGCAAGGGTGACGATGAGGGAGTGGCTTTGAACTGAAGCAGGGCCAATCTGCAGACGCTTAGACCTGCTGCTAGGTCTGTGGTTCGGTCTGCTTGAGGTGTGGGGTTGGCGGTGCTGGAAAAGGGATGTGGCAAGCTCCTGGAGTGAAAGGGGAGCTGCTGAAAAGAATGCGAAACTTGAAATGCAGTCAGTTGGGGGTGGGGTAAGCCAACGTTAAAATCAGTTTTAGGTGCTGCCCCTGCATCATCCTGCCAGCTCTCCTGGGTTTAAACAAGTTTTCCTGTCACTTTTTTTGGTGGGAGGGAGAGGTGTTCCTCACACCCCAAGAGGGGTGAGAAGAGCAGAGTGTGGAGAGCTGACTATGCCCCAAGTAAACAAACTGAATACATTTATGCACACTTCCTCAGCAGTGCCCAGGGTGTTAGTCTAGTCATACAAAATGTTAGCACTTGAATTTGGAGGACTAGCCATCAAGAAACACACGACTGCTTTCAATTAAAGGGACAAAATATAAAACAAATCCAGAGAAGTAAGTATGTGTTTTACCTGCCATTGCTATAAGTAATCTGAGCAAGTTCTCCTTGGCATCAAAGAGTGATAATATATAAACCATTGGACCTCTAAATGTTAGTTTCATAGTCCAGTTTAGCCATAGGAAATGATAGTACTAGAGCTATCCTTTTTCCATCATTAAATAACATATGCAAAATCAAAAGTCTTCAAACAGGAGTGCTGGAGGAAAAGTGAGGTGGCTATATATCAGTAGCTCTCAACCTGCAGGCCATGTGACATTCTCAGGGCACAAAGGTAGCATTTATAGTGTAGTGTGGTGCTATGATATGGCTCATGGAATGCACAGAGAGATGCATGTACAGCCCACAGCAGTAAACGGGTTGAGAATCATAGCTATGCCTTCTCCCTATTTTACAGAGCAGGAAGTTGAGCTGTAGCAGTGGCAAGCAACTTGGCCAAGGTCCTAAGGCAAGTCAGTGTGGTTGTGGTATGTCAGAGAAGTGAACCTGGTGCCTTTTGGTACTCTGGGTTCCTGAGGCTACTAAGGAGATTGTCACCTAATAGCTTTGTGTTGATGTGGCCACTACTAGCTGGTGCACGAGGTGCCTACCTGGATCTAGGTGGCTTGCATCTGCAGTGTCAAAGCTAATGGATTCTGTGTGTTTTGTTTCTGTTGCTGCATATAGAACTGAGTCAGGTTGGTTTACTTATTTTCTGCTCTTTAAGAGCTGTGTGGTTAGTGAGTTTAATTTTAATTTACATAAAAATGCTGTAGAATAGATTCTCATGTATATCAGTTTAATACTAAAGTGCACGCTTTTTTTTTTTTTTTTTTTAAAAAGCATAGCAGCATTAGACATAAATTAGAAGAATTACAATTCTGTATGGGTATTATTTTGTTTCACACGGTGCTGCTAGTATCCAGCACTTCTGGAAATATTTATATATAAGGATTTGGAAGGCTAGCTTCAAGACAACCATTTTTAAAAAAAATATATTTTTTAAAAAAAAATACTACTCTTCTGTATTCAGATTTTGTATTCTGTTCTACTTTCTCCATTGTCCTCTGAGTCAGGTATAATAACTGTCTTCTTTTTCATTCTTTCAGAAATATTTCATAATAATTAAATACATGCTAATGTGCAAATTATTTACAAAACTCAAAACATTAAGCAATCCTATCTGTATGGTCTGATAGAGCTTTTCAGATTTTAGCATAGCTGCTTTGGTTTGTTTTGTGGTCTGCGACATCTTAAGTTTTTCATGCCTTTATGAAGTTATCAGACACAGATACCAACAGACCTTAGCCCAAAGGCTAATATAAAAGATGGGGTGAGGAGGTGACAATCTGCCAAAGATGTTATTTGGCAGTGTTCTTTTGAGAGCCCCACCAGTTCCAATGTTATGGTTTCTACTTAGGGGCTGTCTTTGAACTGTTCTACTGTATCTTTCTCTTGCGTTAGCCTCTAGTTAGTAGGTATCTGGTAAAAATTTCAAGTCCTGCTCACTGTGGCTGGTATTGATGATGTGTTTTGGAGTGGCTGCCAAATGTATAGAAGGAGGGATGGTCCAGTGGTTGTGGGGCTAGCTTCAGACTTGAGGATCTGGATTTTACAACAGGCTTCCTTTGCGACCTTGAACAAGTTGCTTAACTTTTGTGCTTCCATTTCTGATCTGTTAAATGGGTATGAGGACCTCAGAGGGGTCAGAGGATAAATACTTCAAAGATTGTGAGGTGCTCAGTTGCTGATGTGATGGGGGAGGGGGCATACAAGTATCTTAAATACAGCTACAAAATAAAGCCAGTCCTACTTTCTTCTGTGAATTACTTTCCTGAGACCGCTAAGCACCCTGTGCTGGGGAGCGCATATGTTTACTTTGTTGGGAAGCAAGTGGTGTTTCATTGATACCCTTCCCTCTTGTCCACTCATGGGTAGCTTTTACTCTCCCATGGGAGCATTATGGCTGTGGAAGAGTGAAAAATAAGAGTGTTATAGTGGCAGGCTTGCAAGTCCCGGTCCCCCTCTTCTTCCTCCCCCCTTCCCTGCCCCGACCATGTCTCCTTCCTGGCTAGTATTGCTGCCTACTTTTTTTTTTTGGGTCCCTTAATGCTCCCCTGCTTCCAATGTAAGGGGATGATGTGACTGCATTGTGGAGCTACAGCTTCTTCTCCTACAGGGGTTTTCACCAATGGCTACAGCCAGTGTAGACCCTTAAGAGAATCTGCCTTACTTTTAATCTTTAGGTATGTGAATGAAGCAGACCAATGATGGTGAAAAGCACCAGACTGACCACCATTGTAGGCTACTTTCTCCAGCTGTGTAATCAAGTTCCAAAGGAGTAGCTGTGTTAGTTCATTGCAGAAAAACATGTTTTTCTCCAGCTATGTAACAGATTGGTATGGCAGACAAACATGTTTTTCTCCAGCTATGTAACAGATCGGTATGGCAGACAAACAGAGCAAGCCCTCTGAAGTCTATAGGAGTTTTGGATGCTCTCAGCTCCTTAGGAAATGATGCTATTTATTAAAAAACTGTTAAACTACTAAAGTTTTGCTGTTTTCATAGATTTTTAATGTTAACTTAGACTGCGCCTTTCAAAAGCATACTTATTTGTAATACACCAGTATTCATCTTCACTATGGCTAAGAGTGTTTTTAGATCTAATAAGTATAGAGAGCCACAATATCCAGTTTTATAGCGGGTTTGTCTGTTGGTTATTGGAGGGCGGAGAACAACCTTTTAAAAAGCCTTTCTAATCAGAAAACTTGGTCTGGCATTAGTAGAACTTTTAATACCTCTGTTCTAACTTATGAGCTGTCTACATATAAATAAAAACACACACTGTATGCTGATGAGCCTCTGCCAAGCACAGTTGCCTGTAGTAAAAACAAATCTGATGAACATATCTGCATTTGAGACACAGCTGGAATTAAGTTGGATAATTTATTTGGCTAGCAAATCACAACTTTTCTTTCCACTAGTGACCTGTTGGTACTTTAAGCACTTGGCCTAATTTAGACTTTTGACTTCATATTTTTGGCAGAGGTTATTGTAAACTTACATTTTGCTGCCTTCCCACCTGGGAATGCAGGAGGCATATTTGCTAGTCAAACTGATGCTGCTTTCAACAAGTGCAGTTTCAGTGGAGATGATAGTTCTTTTTGTTTCATACGCAATTACAGGATAGATGCATCTCTTTCTGCGAGGCAGTTCCACCACTAAAATAATGTAAGGGGACGGGTAGTATATTGCAGCCTGACAGATATGGTGAGGGTGGGAAGGAATCTTGCCCTGGAACAGTTAAGTATTAATGCACTTCTTGTTAGTATTGTGAAATGTCCATTTATTCTCTTGATAGCATAAATTAAGTTTTGTCCCTAATCTGTTAAATAACTAGTTTTGCTTTACAGTTTGTGCTGTGATTCCAATAACTTGATCTGCAGTGGTATAAGATAACCTTTTCTAGATGAATATCTGATGTTTTTCATCTTTGATTGTCACAGTGGAAAGAATAGAAACAAAGCAGAAAAAAAAATGAACTCCAAAGGGAATATTTTTCTAATGCCAAGTAAGGAAATACATTGTATAACTGAAGGCAGAAGACCTATTGTTAAAAGTTTTGAGCCCTCCTTTCCAGAAGGGGTTTTAATGGGTGCTGGTGTGAGGGGTTGAGTGTGCACTCAATGACTTCTACTTGGCATATTGCTGCAATTTAGAAAGAAATGAGACTTCAGTTGCCATTTAATTGACTTCCATAAGACAGACATGAGATTTCTAATGCAGAAACTCATTTGACCAGATATGTTAAGCATTCACATGATGTTTTTATAATTGTTTTTCCAGTATGAATATTTCTGCCATTTAATTTTTTCCTAAGTCTCAGATGCAATCTGTACTTGAAGACTGGCAGTAAACTTTTGACTTACAAAATTACATAGGATCAGAGCATTAAGCTATAAACCGCCTTTAAAAAATGGGTAGTATACAGTGAAAAATGCTGATTACTGGTGACAAAATTGCAAATGGAGGGCTGTAATTTTGGATGTGCTGAACTTGTCTTTCATACTAAATGAAGTTGTGATGAAGACATGCTGGTAAATTATGCATCTGTTTGTCTTTTGAAAAACTTTCTTCTTAAAGCTTGATCTTGACAGAACATATGTACAGAAATGAATGATATCCATTTTTTATTAGAGATTGCTACTAACAATTTCTCACTTCATTTGTGGGTTATAAGACTTTAAATATCATGTGCATAAACTTATTTTATGTACTTCTAGTGAAGTCATGAAGTTATTACTTCTGCCAGAAGCCACTAGTTTAACTTTTTGTACCTTGCAGAAATATGTCATTTCTCAGTTTTAATTTAAGAACCTGTAAACTCTTTGCATACAATTCTTGTGGTGGGTAAAATAAATCTTTGTAAAATTTCCAAAGGGTCTGCTATGTGAAAACATGGATAAATATACTCCTTCAAAAATATTATGTTAACTGTATCCTTCAAGTGTATGCTTTATGGGTGTACACTTTGCCTAGTGCTTCTGATTATTGGTGCTTTGTGCAAGCACTTTTCTGCTAGGCCGTTTTTATTGATGGGTGCAATTTGGCATCCAAAAGCAGCGTTTATCTCCACTGGTCTTTTGTACATTGTTAATAATTAACTGTTGAACAAGGACTTGAAAAGTTGAGTGCTTTGTTTAATCAACTAGCACAATCTGTTTGGTTGTAGGAGCTCTTTACCTGCATTTTATTCTGTACAAAATGGGCTTGTTCCCCTGAAATCTCTCACGTGCATACAAGACTGAACTGTTGCAGCATATCTAAATGCTACTTGAATGTGGTTGAAACAGGAAGTGCTGATATTGCACTGGAAACATTACTTTAGTTCTACAATAGTTTTCAGTTTTGCTATAAAAATGGGCTAAGGAAATCGGTGTGCACTTCCTGTTCTGTGCCACACCTACTGGACTTGATCTAGATACCACAGTGGTGTGTGTGCAATATAAATACTACATGGCATCCCAGTATTTGACTTATGCATTTGCTGATTTAAATTGGCTCCGGTAGGCTTGGATTTATTGTAGTGCTCTTAAGCTTGTTTGTAAGGGATTTAAAATATTGGTTATTCAGGCTTGAGTGATAGATAGGCAGATCTTGAGGGTCATGTTTCATTTGAATTATAAGCAAATGGGTGTCTCAAATACATGGCCTGGTCTTTGCAGGGCATGATTAGGCTTCTGTGTCCTTTTATTTTTTAGGGTTGTACTTCAGTGTATTTTCTCCTTGGAATGTGTTATCCTTGGATATGTTGGAAAATAGTTTTCTAACTTCCATACTTCTGTGGTACAGAGCCACAAAAAAGTAGATGTAGCAGGAAGGTCTATAAAGGGATAGTTATTCTTTGAAATATTAGGAATGATGTACCTAGCCTTTCTGAAACAACATTCAAATCCTGATAAGGTTTAGTCAGCCCTCTTGCTTTCTGTTATAGAGTAAATATCTCACCATTTACTCTGTGCAGGGCCCTGGCTTGTAAATGGTTTCAGTCCTTTTCTACACAGATGTTAAAGATCTCTGTGGCACTACTCTCAGAAGTAGCTTTGGCCTTCTGTTGTTCTAGAGTCTAGACAAAAAGCCCATATTTCTTTTTCCCACTTTCAGCTACTTTTGGGAAGCCTGCTACTACATCCTGGTGCAGTGGTTCTCAACCTTTTGCAGGTTGTGACACATTTGGCAGCATATCACGGTTCTACAGGACACACTAGCCTGCCCACCCCAGGCCAAATCCAGCCACCTCCCTGGCTCTCCATGACACACTTACCACTGTGTGGAGACGCAGTAATGTGTCCCAACACAGTGGTTGATGCTTTCTGCCTTGGAAAAGGTAGTTGAATTCTGATGCTGTGCTGTATGTAGCCATTGCAACTGCTGGAGTCCATAGGATGAAAAGTGCTACATAAATGTAAAATATTGTTTTAATGTATCTCTCCAGGAGCTGCATTCAAAAACCTGATGTTTCTGTGGGCTTATCTAGACATGCACTGGTGCAGCTGTATTACTCAGTTTAGACACTACCTATGCCAAAGGGAGATCTTCTGTTGGTATAGTTACCCTGCCTTCCAAGAGGGGGTAGCTATGTCAGTGGGAGAAGTGGTCCTGTTGATGTAGCACTGTATGCCCCAGGAGTTAGCTCAGTATAACTTAGGCTTGGCCCACACCCCTGAATAATGTAGTTATGCCACTGTAAGTCCGGAGTGCAGACTTGCCTATGTAACTGACCTTCTTTTATCTCTGTTTACCAATCCAGTGTTTGTCATCAGATAACCTAATTCAGCAAAGATTTTATATTTTCTACTGGATCATTGATCAAGATACCAAATACTATTGGACCAAGAATAAATCCATGGAGGCCTCATTAGAAACATCCCTGTTTTATAGGATGTTTGCTAAAACTTAGAAAATTAGACTTGGATCCAGTAATCGCCTCCATGTATCAGGACTCTTCTAGGTGGAGTCGCACTTAATTAAAAAGGACTGAATGTGGTTCAGAGATCCAGTTGCAGAATCAGGGTCTTCAGTTGTAAGCTGTCTGGGGTGCAGATGTATGTGTCTGCATGCCTAGATTTGTGTTTTATCTAACTGAGCACAGCAGGGACACCAGTCCTGATTGTGGCTTCTAGGCATTACTGTGATCTAAATAATATATTTTGGTAGAGGTTGCAAATGTCAATATTTCTATAAAAATTCAGGCCATTTTAAAGAACTTGCACATTTACTGAAAAATAACTGAGCATGTGTGAAGTTAAGTCTTTAAACAGGTCACTTGACACAGATTCTCATCCTTTTTCTTTTTGAAGCCTCCGACATACTGTAAAACTTCCAGAGTCTGGGGGAAATGGAGGAGGGCTTTGGGCTTTTGCCTCATGGTATGCTGCAGATTGGGGACCCAGAATGGGGGCCATGGACCCCTTGATTAAGAACCACTGACTTGACAGACAGATGATTGGCTTTTGGGAAATCATTTAATAGGACTTCTTACTTGGTACAATATAAGGATTTGGTATGGTCACTACCTATTGTATATATTTACATTATAGGACCATAGCTGTGTCTGGCTATAATTGTTTAAAATAGTTTCTGCATAAGCCTGCATGTTACTGCAGAAAGCATATTACAATATAGTGAATTTACAGGGGGTATGTGGTTTTTTTCCTTCTAATTCCATTAGCAGTAAACCCATTGCTCTGAGAACAGGATTGATTGCTTGGAATGCTGAGTGACTATAAACAGTGACTCGGATCATTGTAACCTTTTTTTTAAAAGCCTCATGAATAGAAAGTGTTTACGATTCTCTGTGTGTAAAATCGTACATGCAAATCAGATTATGTATTTTAAATGCAATTTTTTTTGCTAAGAACTTTTTTCACCTCCACAAAATTGCAATACTAATGCACAATATTTAGAGATTTTATTTTTTTTTCACTTACTTAAAAGGACTTCTCCAGGTTTTAGGACCTGATTTATTGAATGAAAGGGGTATTTGGGGGTGTGAGCATAGGTGCTGGCACTATGACCATACCGCCGGTTTGAAGTGGTTTCTGTTATATACAGGATTTACAGTTTTATTCAGCGGCTCTCAGCACCCCAACTATAAACACTTTTTCTAATACCCCTGGATGTGAGATAATAGAATTGGCATTGGAACAAACTGTAGTTCACACTGGAAAGAGCACTCCTTATGTTGGGCCTAGTGCCAAAAGCATGAAATTGGAGAATGTATATTTAGTTTGTGTTTTGACTCAAACATTATGCATCATCTGACAGAGCAAGGTATGTTTTGTGAGAGAATTCTCTAGGAAGACTGGAATAAAAGCCCGTTTTCTGGCTAGTATCTGTCCTACATCTGGCATCTGCAGGACCAAGATGATTGACCTGGGCTGTATAGACAGAACCACTGCAAATTACTGAATTTTGAAAATTTCATGAGAATAAATTTTACTACTTTCACTGCATTAATGTGCTAATAATCTGTAGGATATTCATTAAGGTTCTAGCAATTTATTTTACAAAATACAACTACTTAGTAATAGACCTTTCTACCTTGTCTGCTGTTATCGTGCGTTAAACAACAAAGGTGTAACTGAACAGCTAAATATTAGCTGTATGATAGAGATAATGCCTTAATTCACTGGTTCTGAACCAGGGGTATCCAGTCCCAGGGGGAGAGGGGATCAGCTCACAAGGCTCCTATAACTGTTTAAGAACACTGAAGAAGCTTAAATATGAAGTGGCTGAGCTGCTAACAAAATATGCACTCACTAAAACCAGCTACTGCTCCAAGGATTGTAGGATAATATATGTTTTATCTATATTCAAAAATATATTTTATCTATATTTACCTATGATCTGGAGAATCCTAGATGAATAAGCCTTTGGTCTTTCCCAGATGAACTGGTGAAACAATAATTAAAAACATAACAAAATATCAGGAAGATCATAATATGATATCTAATGAGCACAGTTTCTGCAACGGAAAATTGTCTCTAATCTCTTAAAGTACATCTTCTCTAGGGAAAAATAGTTGTTCTTGCATTAGGTAATGTGAAATAAAATCCTACTGCAGACAAGGCAATCTGTAGTTTTAACGTGTTAGGCAGAGTAAAGATTATGGGGAAGCCCTGGTTTACCTTAGCCTTCTAACTAATGTTAAAACTACAAACTTCCTTGTCTTGGTTGGGGTTTGACTTTACGTTAGGTACCATGTGTTCGGTAGCATGAGTTAAGAACACAGTTTTCTCTATGAAGGTGAGATTCTGGAATTCTTTGAATATATTGATAAAATAGTGGGCAGAAGAATGGTTGAAATGATTGTCGGAGACTTCTTGGGAGTCTAAATTGAAGACCTGTAGAAGAGGTTGGCTTAAATTTTGCCCTCCAATGCCCATCATTCTTGCAAGAAGAGAGATTGATAAGATTAGAATGAGTGGTTAAAGTATAATTTGACAGGCCCCGGAACCCTCCTAATCTCCGGGCCCCCTTCCTGTATTGTCTGGGGCCCCTTCATGCATGTGCGGGCCCCAGTCCAGATAGGCATTTGCAACCACTTCTCAGTACCACGTGGATCGGTTATCACTCTATAAAAATATTTATAATTTTATATGGCATTTATGTCTATAGCAATTATTGTCACAAACTAGCAAACACTGCATAACACAAGACCATCAGATCACCCCCTCCCCTGCCTCATTAACTCAAGTATGATGATGAAAGCTCATGCAATAAATAAATTGGTTAGTCTTTAAAAGTGCCACAGGACTCCTTGTTTTTTTTGCTGAACTAGACTAACACAGCGACCTCTTTGAATCATAGAATAATAGGGTTGGAAGGGACCTCACGAGGTCATCTAGTCCAACCCCCTGCTAAAAAGCAGGACCACTCCCCCTAAATTACCCCAGCCAGGGTCTTGTCTAACCGAGCCTTAAAAATCTCCAAAGATGGAGATTCTACCACCTCTCTAGATAGCCCATTCCAATGCTTCACCACCCTCCTAGTGAGAAAGTTTTTCCTAATATCCAACCTTAACCTCCCCAGCTGTAATTTGAAACCATTGCTCCTTGTTCTGTCCTCTGTTACCCTCGAGAACAGCCTAGCTCCCTCCTCTTTGGAGCACCCCTTCAAGTAGTTGAAGGTTGCTATCAAATCTCCCCTCAGTCTTCTCTTCTGTAGACTAAATAAGCCTAGTTCCTTCAGTCTCTCCTCATAAGTCATGTGGAACTTATCTACCATATGGTTTCCACTGGTCTTATCCCTGGTGGGAACTTTCCTAAAAAATGCTAACATACACAAGGCTATAATGAAGACTTCACCAGTATATGACTTCTGTAGCATTGCCAATAGCTTGGGTGCTGGTTGAAGTACTTGGACATGTGTTATTTAAACATAGATAGAAAAGGGAAGATGGCATTAAAATCACCATGACTTGTGATTGATAAAATCAGGCCTCACTTTTCCATGGCACCTTCTATCTGAAAAGCTGAAATCACTTTACAAGGGATAATGAACCAAGCTTTGCACCACCTCCTAAAGCAGTGGTTCTCAAACTTTTTGCATTGGCGATCCCTTTCACACAGCCAGCCTCCAAGTGTGTTCCCCTGCCAAATTAAAAATATTTTTTTTTCTAGGCAACACTATTTTAAATGCTAAATTTATAACCAAACCTTCTGCCTAAAATGAATTTATCTTTTCTCAACACTTTGAACTTAAGACTAAACCACATTTTTATGGAATTATTATTAGATGCAAAGAAGTTATTTTTAAAATTGTTATTGTTTAATACTGGTGGGTGCAAAGATTTTGTATCAATACCGCTTTGCAGAGCAAACTTAGCGCCCCATTGCCTCCCTTGCTTCTGCACAGCTATTGGCAGCTCTGGGTGGCTCACAACCCCCACATAAAAACCTTGTGACCCCCTAAGGGGTTGCGACTCCCATTTGAGAGCCCTTGTCTTAAAGGGACACACTAACCTCATTTTACAGATTGGGAAACTGAGAGACAGAGCTGTGAAGCGACTTCGCCCAAAGTTCCACAGCAGTTTCGTGGAAGAGCTAGGACTAAGACCCAGAACTCAAGACTCTCATGCTTTAATCACTGAACAATACTAGCTCCTAATATAACCTCACACCCAGCAAACCATCTTTGCACAGAGATGAATGCATTTTTCATTAGGATCTTGAGTGCTAAACCATTCACTAGTAAAGTCTATTTAGATCTTAACCCTGTAGACAATTTCCCTTTGACCACTGTAACATCACGTGCAGTATGTCAGAACGTTTTTAGCAAACACACCATGGATACCACCAATGTTGCCTCTAAGCTGGTGATGCAGCTGAGCAAGTTATGGTATTTGCTGAGCAGCAATATGTGAGGCATGGTGCTGCATGGACAACAGTTTTTTGGCATTGGCAGCATCGGCATGCTTAAGTACCTCAATTCAAAAGAAATGCATAGATGTGTTTTCATTTGAACTTTAATAAAAATGTTAAACTGAAATACTGAAGTTTTTATTAATTTACAAAACCAATGTGAGATGATGACACTTGCTGCCGCTTCTATCTAGCCTCTACCATCATCTACACCTCACAGTTTTTGTCGCCTGTCTTTGTCACATTTCCAGCCTACATATACAGAGTCAAGGTCAACCTCATGATGGACGGTTCAGAGATTCTATTAGCAAACATCCATAAAGCTCTAAATACACAAATGGTGATTTTCAAAGGCTTTATAACTTGACCAAATCTGGGTGTGTTTTCATGGGGACCTTTCTGTCCCCAGAACTATCACTCTATCAGTTTTACCATAGAGGCACTAGTGCCATAGAGGCACTTCAAGGAGAAGACATTTAACAATAGCAAAATTAGCTATTTTTCATAAAGCTTACTCTTGGAAAGGGCTGAGCCACTTTTAATAAAACTTAAAAATTGAGCTTGAGGCAGAGTGAGCAGCCCACATGAGAATATTAATTCGTATAAACAACTAAGAATAGTGGGCTTCTAAAATATTAGGGAGTCAGGTGTTGTTCTTCCTGTAGAGAATACTTGATATAGTAGTATAAGTATTCTGTCATCATGAGTCTGAGGAAGCAGTTTGAGTGACAAAAGGAGTTATGCAGGTCATCCTCAACTTATGCCAATTACAATCCATCATATACTCTGTATATGATACTTGCATTACATGAAAAAAGTTATTGTAGGAATGCTTTAGAGACTTAAAAAACATTTATTGCAAATATTTTTCAAACTCTCACTATAACAGCAGGTGTATTAGTTACCATGAGTTCAGTGTTTCTTAGATCAGAGGAAGACACAAAACCCTCTAAAAGATGCATGAGACAGCTTGTCTATGCATATAAAAGTCATATCCATTGTTCTGGGCCCCTCCAAGGGTAGAAGTGAGCATTGGATCCCACAGAAAGGTGGAAAGCTCTGCAAGGCTACATGTTGGATCATTAATGTGTTATGTTCTTTTCTCTGCTCCAGGACTGAACATAGCTTGAGAGGGGAAACAAGTAAATATTTTTTTCAAGTTGATTTTATCTTGCATATTACAATTCAGTGGGGAAAGAGTTGGGTTGCCTTGGGCCTCATATTTGATTAAAGGGAAGGGGAAGGAAAGGAAACTGAGGATTCCCACTGGGATGTACTTCACTGAATTACTTTTTGGCTATGTCTACACTACAAACAGATATATGAATGCAAAACAAACTGCTTGAGCCCCACCAGCTCTTTCCTCACAAATGAAGCACAGCCTCAAATCCACATCACCCCAACCTTGTCCACTAGTGCCCACATCAGACCCCTCTTTCCCCATGTCCTCCTCAGCCCCCATTCCCTAAGGTCCTGCCCCCAACCCCCCACTCCATCCCTCCTAACCTGGCAGCTTCCCTCAGCTTCACTCCACCCCCTTAAGCCCCCCAACCTCCTCCACGCCCCCCCAGCTCCTTCCCAACCCCCTTACCTGGTCGGAGGCTTGGAGCTTGCAGGGATGGCCGGCAAAGTCACTCCTGGGCCAGGCCGCTCCCGCCCTGAGCATGCTTTGTCTGAGCATGCTCAGGGCGGGAGATTTGAACCTCCCCAGCCTGGCCGCAGCAGGAGTCTGCGGCTTTGCTGGAGTCCCTGAGTGGAACGCAGCGTTCCGCCTGGGTTTTCTATTTTTAGGGGCACCGGAATGCTGGCCCCTAAAAATTGTGGGCCCCGGAATGGTGTTCCGGTCCGTTCCCCCTTATTTTAACCTCTGATTAGTATTGTTTATCTTGGAAAGGAGATCAAGGGGACATGGATAAAAGTATATAAAATGGAGTAGAAAAAGCAGATTAGAAGGCTCCAATGAAGAATATTCAGAGTTCACAATTAAAAAAAAATAAAATTAGAGAGATATTGAAGTTCATGGTTTAGGGTGTAAACCAATATCTGTTAGAGATTTGAATGAGAACTGATTTTGGGGGGAGCTGGGATGGTGGGGAAGGATGAGATTGGAACTCTTTTATATGTCTTTTGTGAGATTCTTGCTCCTTCCTCTGACGGTGCCCTGGCCACTTTCTGAGATAATACGCTGGACTGGATAGATTTTGGTCTGATGCAGTAACAGTTACTGCATGTCGTCTGTTGGGTATTGCATTTACACTTTCTCATTTTAAAAATAACTAATTTCCCATCTTCATTTGGCTCTTTCTTTATTATAGAAAATGCTATCTGGATGAGAATTTGTGGTGTGGTCTTCAGTATTTCCTTTTCAATCTTTCCCTTCACCTTTCTCCTCTCGGACCCCCAATACATACATTTGTTTTAACTCTACTGTATTTCTTTTCACTTCCTTCCCTTTCAAAAGGTATGTAAATCTCTCTCTTGCAGTATGTGGAAGTTCTTACTATACATCTAAACTTAGTTCAATGTCTATCATAAAAACACTATAAAGCGTGACAGATTGTGAGCTTTATTTTGTCTTGTGAATAACGTTTTCGATGGTAACCTTTATTATGACCTTCACTTTGTATTGTAAGCTCTATGTTGGATTAAGACATCTAGTTTGTGTGGAACACCAGTCATGTCTTGACAAGGCCAGGCTATTCTAGATATAGTCCTGCTCCTGGTTGGATGTGAAACACCTCAGGGATATCCAACAATGAGAGCCATGTTGAATGGCTCTGTCCTACTGGAATAATGGATCATTCATGGGTAGTGCCACTGACTTTGAATGCTTCTCTAAAAGCCTGATTGTGGCTGGAGGCTGGAGTCATGAATTCCCCATGCTGAAGCATATGGGCCAAAAAGAGATGGACTATGTCAAAGGTAGGCTTACTTTTGGAGCAAGGGGCCAGACCACTGCTATAGGCAAGATGCCCAGACTTTGGAGCGAGAAAGCAAGAAATGCTGTCTAGCCTAAGGAAGCCAACCAAACCCAGGACTCAGGAGGGGATGAGATCAGGCTTGTGGAGGCTGCATTCAGATTAGTTTTTCAAGGATCTGTAACTTTTGGTGCATATAATTGAGTGAAAGATCTGTAGTTAAGAAATTCCTTTGCTAAGCCTGAAGGGTTTAACTAAAAACAGACATCCACAGCCCAGGTGGACTTTGGAGTAACGTGTCTAAGCACCTGGGAGCTTGGGAGGGCTGAGACACTGGTTTTGGGATCCAGGGTGGCTAGATAGCAGTATCCTACTGCCAGGAAGTATGTCAATTTGGATCTATCTGTGGGAGTGCACCTGAGAATCCCAGAACTAGAAGCAGGTGGGGTTCAGGCTTTGGATCTACTGACAACAGACTGGTGACTACCCAGAAGAGAGGGGTAGGCTGTAATGAAGGTTTGGGGGAAAGGAAGGGACTCGTTCTGCTATCTGGGGCAGAAATTGGTATGAAGAATTTGATGGGGGTAGGGACTCCAACAGTTGAGAATACAGAGGATGTTGGATTCGTGTTCTGCTACTTCCCTAGACCTCGCATGTGGGTTTCATCTTTCAAGTGGATATTCCATTAAAACAGAAAGCCTTTCTTCTCTTCCTGTTTCTCTGCATGTGGTGGAAAGGAGAAGACGTCTGGCTGCTGCTTCCAGAATTACGGTTCCACTCTTCTTCCCTGCCTCAGATTTCTGGCTGCTGGAATAGGGTCTCTCAGCCACTCTTTTTGTTTTGTGTTGCCCTCTTTTTCCGGTGAATAACTCTAATGACTTCATCCACTACTGCTAGGTAGCTATTTCCAGCAGCCACAGAGTGAAACTATTCAGATAAAGTTTCCCTGCTGCCCACCACTGAGATCTGAATTACACATGTGACAACTGATTTGGTCACGTTATGCTCTGCAGCTCTCAGGCAGCAGCAGAGGTACTGCATGGATCTGTTTCCAGACTCTGGCAGACATCCCTGCGTGGATTTGCACTTGTATTGCGAAGAAAATATTTGCAGTCTTAAGGTAGAGGAGAAAACTTAAGGGGATAGGTAGGTTTAACGTGGGCTTAGATCCCGCAGAAGGTGACAGGTTTCACTAGAGGAAACCTACTTGTGAATAAGTATCTTTTAGCCTCTGTTTACAGGAAAAAATGTTAACATTAATTAGAAAAGGGAAAACTTGCAGCATTGTGGGAAGGTCAACCATAAGACTTGCTTTTTTAAAAAATAAAAATATAGTTCTAGCTATTTGAATGTAACTTTGTAATATTCCTCTTGTCTCTATCCTTATTGATCAGCCTCAGAAGTACACATATAAAACAAAACGGATACAGCGGGTAGAAATTGCTGGAGGATGCTATGCTGAAGACTATAGTAACACTGCAAACTGTCCTTGAAATATAAAAAATAAAGGATCTTTTCTTGGCAAGTTCGGTGATAATTGCACATGATAATGCCTGTTGACTGTAATGTGAATAATAGGTTTTTGCTTTTGAAATAACTTTAAATTGCACAGCATGCTAAAATATTTTTCTTCAAATAATAAGATAAAACTGTTTTATTTGGGGTTTTTTTCTTTCCTGTACTTGTTCTGTCAGTGACCTCACTCTTGACTTGGAGGGCTTATAACATACTTGTAATGGTGAGATGGAATTGGAGGTGCATGTTAGTTTAACTATGGACTTTTCATCAGAGGCCAACTGTTTTGCCAGATTATTATTTTAATAGCTGATTGGGCTCTGTCCAATAGCAATCTATCCTGAACAGCATATCATCTTAAAACATGTAATCATGATCTAATACTAAGTGGCTGAAGATAAGTGTGCATTTGTATGTAGTGGTTCAGCTTCAAAAAGAACATTTAGACAGAATGGAACCAAAGAAAAGATGCAGGGACCCTGCATGATTTGAGATGAGGAGGATTCAGGGATAGAGCTTCTTGAAAATTAATTGCAAATTGAGAGTGGCTCATAATACACTCGGAGTGAGGTTCAACCTTTTCTGATGTGTTTGACTGTGCATGTGTGTGGTGGTGTTTTGTTTTGTTTTGTTTTTTTAAAATACTGTGCTTTGCTGCCTGGTAACGAAGTAATATTACGTAGCTAAACAGTTGGGAATCCCACAACATTCTGGGAGGCCTTGAGTATAAGGTTATAGATTTGTAATTGTCTACTGCATCTCATCAGGGTGTGGTGAGGATGGATGGATTGATTGATTTAATGAAATCCTTAGATGAAAGTTATGCTTAACTGCACTTATCATAAATGTGAAGCACATAGCTCTTTCTCTTGCAAACTGCAGTCTGTTAGTGAAGCTTCATTTTTATGGTGTATTGAAACTAAGACCTGAATTCTCCTGATTTAGAAATAGCTGAACTGTAAGTAGATTTAATCATAATTTGAAAAACATGTTTCTGAACAAAGCCACATATTCAAGTCTGTCAAGGAGGTGCAAGAGTTGGTAAACCTGAGCCACAGATCCTTACTGCTCTTGCCACTCTGGACAAATTTTGTCATTGTTCTGTTGCCACATGGAAACAACTGAAGCTTGTAATTGGCTAGTAAGTATCCTAGAACCTGTATAAACCCATCTTCCTGTTATGTTTCATTGTAAATTTTAGCTTCTTATCATTAGGTGCACCATTTGTTTCCAATATGGAATAAAGCAAACAGTCATGTTGATCTGCCAGCCTTCGCAACAGTTGGAAGTGAAACTGAATGCATAAAGGAATAGAAATACTAAGCAAAATCGGGTTTTTAGTAATGGGTTTTCGGGATGCTTTGATGTAGCGTTTTTTAGTTTCGTTGATTTAAAAAGTGTAGGGAATACACTTGCAGGAGTCAGATGTGATTGAATGTTTCTTTAAATTCATATCACTTTTAAAGAAGACAATTCCAGTAGATATTTGATAACCACAATAAGCTGATTAGAATGCTTGAAAAGTGTTCGGCTTCTTCAGACTTAAAAGTAGACTGCTCAGGTAAAATGAACTATTGTGTTATCAATCCTAATAGTATAGATTTTCTAACAGGGAAGAAAACCCAGAGCTGGAGTTAAGGGTTGTCAAATTTCTAATTTTCCCTGTAGTAAAGAAGGGAGAACCATTGTGGTTAGTGTTTTGGTAGGTATATAGGTGTGCATGGATCTCTCCAATACAAATTTAGAGAGACTTCCTGGTCTGGTATGCTTTCTGTCCCCACTGTTATGAAGCCTGTGGGAGGAGACTGGTGACTAAAGAACTACTGGCTCTATACATGAGAATACTTTTCACTTTGAAAATTTTAGGCAGAGCTGAGATTTATGACTGGACTAAAAAGTGATCAGTTGGGATGTCTGCTTTCCTATACCACGAGTAAAATTAGGCTAGGTAAACTTATTACCAGTGATTAAGAGCTTTAAATTAGATGTGCATACTTAAGACTTGTTGACGTAATAAATTAAAATAACTAAATCAGTTGCAACTTCTTGAGTTATATAAAATAGGGCACTGTTTATGAAAACAAGTATCCATACATGGACTTGTACCTTTAGCTGTTTCAGTGTGACTTAGAACAAATTTTGAGTTTTCTGTCCCAGTTACCGTGTAGGCAAACCCTTAATTTTCCTGCCATTGTTGGCATGTAAGCTGTCAGTGTTGGGAGAATGAACCCTATAGTGACATTTGGTTAATACAGAAAGAAGTGCCATCTAGGCATACTTCCAAGGCAGGATGTGTTCAACTGCAGAAGAGACCTTTGGCTGAAGCAGTAGTTTGGAAATCCTATCCGCACTTATTTAGCTGCTCTGATGTACACTGGAACAGAGAATCTTAGAGCAGAGGATAAGAGGGGGACCCATATAAATCTATCAGAGGAAAGTATGCTTACTGTATGTAGCAACTGTTTTAGCTGTATTAAAATGTACATTTCTTCTATTGAAAGTAAGGAATTTAACTTCCTAATGCTGCAGAAATTGACTCGCAACTGCCCTACACCTGAGGCTTTGAATAAACTCATTAGAACTGGTTTTAAACCCCTTCCCTCAAATTGGTAGTTTAATTTTAAGGCCATGTCCATAGCAAGCTCTGCAATTGCCATAGCAATATCTAAAATCTGGTCTTGCTTCCTGTATTTTAGTGATCTTGGTAATGCTGTTTCAAGCAGACAGAGCTCTTGTTCAAATTTAAACATCTTCAAACTCTAAATAAACCCCATTTAAGTTTAATAGAAGAAATCTGTATGGCTAATGGTAATGAATTTGGGATACAAGTCTGTCTGAGAACTGAGTAAGAATTTTTATTACACTAAACTCGAATTTCAGGCCATAAAGTGGATTATGGAGCTAGACATTAGGAAATGACATGTATATCTGACTTGTAATATTTTAATATGCAATCAAAGAGCTTATTTCTCCCCTTCTTAGAGATCTTAATTATTTAATGGAAATTATACACTGATTATATCCTAAACATGAGTGCATAACTTCAGTAAAACAGCATGCTTTGTTAGAGTATGCAGGGGTAAATGACTGGTTCTACAACTGGAAAACTGCTTATCAATCTGTTGATGCATAAGTAGGAATGAAATGTGAATCCCTCCACTGTTGGTGTTGATTCTGCAATATGGAGGAGACAGTGCCAAAAAGATTTTACTAGGTACATAGGACTCTGAATACTTGAGGGCCATTTTTGCATAGCAACTCTGAGAACCACACTCCTAAAATAAGGTCAAGGGTGCAGATTCTGCGACTGCAGATCGCTAAATTGCTACAGGTGACCATGCTTCTCTAATATGGCTTTAACTGTTTCTGATTTGAAAAATAAAACTCCTCCTCTTCTCCATATCCTTTCTCTTTGCTTTGCTTATGTGTGGGGAATAAAAAAGGAGAGAAGAGAGCACTTCTTTGAATTACTGTTCAGTGAAAGGTGGAAGATGGCTTTAGATTAGAGAATATTGATCACAAAACAGTACAGCACGGTGCAGCTGTAGTGCAATAGCTACCTACGCTGCAGTATTTTCAAGGGCGAGACAGGAGCTGCTATGTGGAGAATTGCAATGTTACTGAGCCACCCTGCTACAAGCCATAGAGTGAAACAATTCCCGTTTGCTGCAGACTGTTGTGCATCATCTTCAGTCCGTCCAGTGCTGCTTTGGGGCCTGTGAAACGAGCACAGGCTGGTGGGTCTGTGTCATGATGACTGTGTGGGATGATGAGCAATGGCTCCACAGCTTTTGTATACAGAAGGCCACTTTCCTTGAACTTTGCATGGAGCTGTCCCTGGCCTGAAGCGCATGAATACTCACTTTACACCAGCTCTGACAGTGGGAGAAGCAAGTGACGATTGTTCTGTGGAAGATAGCAATGCCGGACTGCTACTGGGCCATTGGAAATCAAGTCGGAGTGGGGAAATCTACTGTGGGAGCTGCTGTGATGCAAATATGCAGGGCCATTAATAGAATTCTGTTTCAAAGGGTAGCAACTTTGGGAAATGTGCAGGACATATTGGATGGGTTTTCCACACTGGGGTTTCCAAACAGTGAGGGGCCATAGATGGGACTCGTATCCCTATTTTAGCTACGGAGAACCTTGCCACAGAGTACATAAACTGCAAGGGATACTTCTCAAAGGTATTGCAGGCCTTGTGGATCACAAGGGATGTTGCACCAATATCAGTGTGGGGTGGTCTGGAAAGGTGCATGACGCATGCATCTTTAGGAACTCGGATCTGTTCAAAAAGATGTATTCAGGCACTTTCTTCCATGACCAAACAATAAATATCGGGGATGTAGAAATGCCAATAGTGATTCTGGGGGATCCTGCCTGCCCTTTGCTCCCCTGGCTAATGAAGCCCTAAACTAGGCACTTTGACCGTGATGAGGAGCTTTTCAGTAATAGGCTCAGCAAGTGCAGAATGGTGGTGGAATGTGCTTTTGCACATTTAAAGGGGAAATGGAGAAGTCTCCTCACTAGATTTTTACCTCAGCGGAAAAAAATACACCAACAGTTCTCTGTGCTTGCTGTGTACTCCATAATGTGTGTGAAACATATGGTAAAATACTCCCCCCAGGGTTGGGTCATGGAGGTTGATAGTCTGCTAGCAAATTTTGAGCAGCCAGTTGCTGCTGTTATGGTCAGAGTGAACCGTGGAGCCCTGTGTATCAGGGAAGCATTGGGGAAAAAATGTTTTTGCATTGAACAGTAGTTATGTATGTGCTTTTCAGTGCTTTATGCTCATTTCCCATCTACTATCTATGCACCATCTCTTCCCTACAAGCAGCACTCAAGCTATGAATGAATGACAGAATTTTTTAAAACCAGTTCAGTTTTGTGAGGCAGGGAAGGAAGCAAAAAGGAATGCTATGATGTCGTTCTTAAAGGGGCTGTTACTTCTTCCTCTTCCAGTGGCGTGGAGTGCAGCACATACTGCACTCTGCTCAACCTCCGCCTGGACTGTTTGGGGATGGGAGTTGGTAAGGCAGCTTGTTGAGCATTTTGGAGGGCCTGCAGATGGAGTCTGTCCTGCTCTTCCAGGCACCTTAGCATGTCAGACTGATCCCTCATAATACGCAACATCCACTGTTGCATTGCGCACTTCTGCTCCAGTGCTGATCTTCCATCATCAGTGTCTAGTTTCTGAGACAAGAACATCCTCCAGGCTCTGAGCTCTGTATCAACTGCTATGGAGGCATTCACTGAACATGTCCACAACCCCCAGTCTGGGAAAGGTGTCAGCAGGGGTTGGGTGTTTGAAGGATGAAGACTTGACTGTAAGGTAAGCAAATCATGCAGTTCCCATTGTTAGAAGACCCCATGTAGTTTAAAAAAAAAAAAAAAACCAAAAAAAAAACCAAACCACGCTACACAGTTACAAGATTTCCCTTTACTTTTTGGAAGATGAGGTCACAGCTGCTTTCCAGTCCGCACATACTGCAGGGGTTGGACTGCTACTCCAGACATGGTAAGCAAGGGTCCCTTGCAGCCATACAATGATTTCCAGCAGTCAGCTCTCCAATACGCAGTTAACCAAGGAGAGATGCATTGTGTTCACCCTTTACATCCCCAATTGTACTCTAGGAGGAGGTAGGCAAAACAGATAATGGGAGTCTGAGTTTATTGCAGCTGCAGAAAACATTGGGTGACCAGTAAAGAGACCATTAAAACCCATGCAAGCAGTGCCATGATATCTTGTGTCCAAGGGACACTGTCCTGGCAGGGGAGGAAAATGGCATTGCTCAGTTACTATAACATTGCGCCATTTTCCTTAGGTGATTATGTGCTTTATCAGTCTCCTGAGGGTAATGCAGATGGAAAGGGAAGAGTTGCTGCAAACATCAGGGCATAGCCCTGGCCTTACATGGCTATGCTATGTTCTGCAATGATGCCTTCTCCTTTAATAGCAGCATGGCATGGTAAAGTTTGCTAGTTTGGCAGAAGAAGTAAGGCTTCTCTCCCCAGAAACCTTCCACGAAGGATTGCAGAGTAACTTCCATGAAAGTTCCCTAAAGATACCATGGAGGTTTCTCATAGTATTCCTGTGTACATAAACTATCTGTTCCTGGAGTTGGCCCTCTGCTGAAGCTTGGCAGAAATGCCACCCCCAGCAAGCACAAACTCCTTTTCCCCCCCTAAAATTACAAACAGGACTGGAGACATAACCACAGCAATCAGATTTGATAAATGCAATCACTAGCTGTGCCTTCCCAGATGTCTTGGTCAGTGATCCTGTCCTGTGACCAGCTGGTCTGCTCCATGATGACAAACAAATCCTGGCTGTTTGGGAGAAAGGATATCCCTCTCTCTGTTCTCTTCCTTGTCCACGGACTCATCCTCAATCATCCTGGACTGGGATTTTTCGGAGGTATTGATGCTGTGTGGTGGTACAGTGGTGAGGTCACCGCTGAGAATCGCATGCACCGTCTCATAAAAGTGATCGTCTTCAGTGACCAGCCAAAATGACTGTTTGCCTCCCTGGTTTGCTGACATGCCTGCCTTACCTCTGATTTTTAATACAGCACTGTTGTGTGTCTCTGTTGTGGACCTTCTCAACCATACCACACAATAGCTTTTCATATATATCACGTTTTCTTTTGCTGGTTTGGAGATGAGCAAGAAGAGACTCCTCACCCCAAAGGCTGATGAGATCCAAGATCTCGGGTCTACTCAATGCTGGAGTATGTTTGGGGTGTGTGGTGGCCATTGGCTGTTCAGCTACCAAGCTCTCCCCAGACTGACCGAACAAGAAATGGGAATTCAAAATTTCCTAGGGCTTGAGGAGAAGAGCAAGTCCTGGTGCTAATTTGACCCATAGAATTGAACTTCAGTGCTACATCGCTTGTGGGGGTAGTTTTATCTAGCAGTTGAACAACATGAAGTTGTTTCCATTTTAACTTTCTATTGATCTTCTCAAACAACCAGTTTGAACTAAACCTCTTCCTGTTTAGTTTTGTCCTGCAGGTGAACTTATTTGGTGGTCTTGAACTGAACTGTTTCAGCTGTTTTATGAAGGCTTTAAATAACCTTTCCAGTTAGGATTTTAAAAAAGATCCATGTCTCTTGTGTCCAAAACTCAAATAGCTGAAAATAGGAACTTCAAAAGCTACCATGATAGCAGAACTTACTGAAGAAGGAGAAATGAGCCAAGTGCGGGAAGGAAATGTGCTTTTAGGTTGTAAAGTTTTAAGTCACTACATACATATAGCTGAACTATTTTTATTCAGTTGGTGTTTATATATTTTTTTATTATTGTTAAGAGCACCTTGTGTTAAATTCAGAAATCTGAGTGGATGCCGATTCTCCTTTTAGAATATCGAGCTGGGGAAGATAGCACAGAGGTTTTCTTAAAGTCTGATAGTGAACCAGCTGTAGAGTTGGGAAGGAGACCCTCTTTAGCAGCTTTTTGCATAAGGAAAAGAGTGAACTGCAAGGCTAAAAATTTTAAGAGTACACTTCACTGCTGAAGGTTATTATTTACCAGTTTGGAGCAAAGACACTGCAGTTTGCTGCCATGAGAATCTCTGTAGGATAGGAAAAGTAGTAGACAAATTTAAAACTTCAGGTGTTTGCGCCAGGTTTTTTCCTTAGCCAAGGTGTTTTAGTCCACCCTTGTCAATCCTGAATTTGAGACAAAGTGGCTCAGTAAAAAAGATTACCACAACTAGTCAAAGATATTTCCTCACCCATCTTGCGTCTCTAATATCCTGGGTCCAACATAGCTACAACACTGCAGACTTCAGTAACTGGCTTTAGTGGAGGCAGGACTTCTTATCTGAGCTGACCAGAAACAACCTGTGGCACAGAAGAGAACTTTTTCTGTCTTCTTCCCCTGTTCTGTGCCCTCCTTCCCAATCATCTTCTCGCCAAGTTCATTCTCTTCATTCCTCCTCCTCTTATTTCCCCAGGCTGCTCCTTCTTATTTCCATGCTCCCTTTATTTACTTCCTGCACTAAATGTCTGCTGCTGGTAGCATTTCTGGTGTACAGTTTCAGTGAATGAAGACCAAACCTTCTCTGGTGGGAGTCCGAGACCAGGAATGAATTCCCCCACAAACTAAGGACTATTGCAAACCTAACCGCTTTCTGCTTCAAGGCACATTTCTTTGACCTGACCTTTTCTAACATACACACTTAGCAACAGGTATATTATAAAGTTCCAGAACAGGACACTCCCCTCTCCGTGCTTCTTCTTCTAGGGAGAAGATGAGAGAGGAAATGGGATGTGACAGCTGCTAATCATGTTTCTTAATGCACTCCTGGAAGATATTCAAATACTAGGGTGATGCATGTGGTATAAAAATCTATATGTACACTAGAATGGGAGAACTACAATAAAAGTAGGGTGAGCAACTGCTCCCTCCCACTCACAATTAGACTTCTCGAGGGGACTTGGTAGCTTCTCCTCTAGACTTTGTAGGTGGATCAGTTATTTCCCGACTTCCTCATGTGGAGTTAATTCACTGCTAAGTATAATCCCTTACTAAAAGTAGCTAGCAGTTTCGCTAGGGATTTTGTAGCAGGACAGCATATTAGGCTGCCCATAGGGGGAAAGTACTTCAACAAAGGTTCTGGAAGCAAATTCTGCTGTTGTGCGAGGGGTTTGCATGCTTGTAAATGCAATTAATTTTAATTGGGTGTAGCTGGTAGATGATCACTTTTACATTTTTCCTTGTAAAGGTATCAGTAAATTCATAATCATTCTCTAAATGTAATGTGGCTTAAGTCTTCTCAACTATTTTATGGATTAAAAAAAAAATTAAACAAATACTGTGTTAGTTAAAAATGTCATGCTCTGGGGGATTATTCTACTAATATATTCTTGCTCTTTGGTTCCCTCCTAATGTTTCAAAACTCTGCTCTTACCAAAAATTAAATAGTGTTTCTAGGTTAATGAGCTTGTCTCTATCAAGTGCTGTCAGGTGATTAATGAAAACATGCTTAGCTTCTTGCATACTTGGAGGCCCTTTTTTATTGCTAAAATATGTGACAGTACAGGGCTCAACATGGCTTGATCCCTTCTCTGCAAACTAAGACATGATAAACAATCTGGCTTTGATGCAACCAGGGTAGCAGTATACAGAGAATTCTTAAGTTATGTTGTTCTTTGGGCTAAATTTTAATTCTTATAAAGTATATGTCTCCAAATTGGCATCATTGTAGCTCCATCCAAGGACTTTGCTATTAATATAAATACATGAAAGAATGAGAATAAGATTTAGGTAATATACTTGTTGCCTGTCAATAAAATATTCCTTGATCTCTAGCTTGTTAAAATGTATGATTTTTGTCCTGGGCTCCCGGTTCTGTCTACAAAGAGCAGTTTAAGCTCAACAAGAGTAAATCTTAGTCACACACTTCAGTCTTCCTATTTCTTTTTCTTCACTGTCAGGTCTACACAATCTACCTAATAACATAGAGGCTTAAAAAGAAGAAAGTGTGCAAACGAATCTAAACTCCATATCTCCAATGAGAAGTAGGCAAGTTCTGTTTACACTCCATTACACATCTGACTACCTTTCCTCCTAATTTGCTGCCTTTTGGTGGTATCCCTTCTGCCTATAACGGTACTGTCTTTTTCCCAGAGTCAGTACTTTTGCAGTATCTTTAGCTCCCTCACTCACTGAGCCATAATGCATTAACTGTTGTTGATGGAGTTTCCCATATATGGGCTAGGTTTGGCGGTTACCTGTAGTCAAGAACTGCGTAGAGTTCAAGAGAAAGTGGTAGATGGCATGTTTCATCTTGCATGCCACTCTCATCCTTCTTCCTCCCCCCACCTTGGTGCATTTGTGTTGACTTTTCAGATGAGCTTTTTGCGAATTTGATTGGAAAAATCTCTTAATCCGATACCACTTTTATTCTTAATATAAAATTATCTCAATACATGTGTAACTTTTGTGTGTACTGAATTGAAGGTTCTGCTTCAGATAAAGGGGTAAATACAAACTTACTGGATATAAATTAACAGTTTAGGAGGAAATTTGATGGCATTGTGACTTAAAATTTTATCTTGTGATTAAAACAATAGCATGCTGATAGTAAATCCATGCTTTAGTGGAATGACATTTTACTGTCCTTGAGTGATGGCTTGAATTCTTTCATGACTTAGATGAAACTATTTTTTGTTGTGTTCAGCTTATGTTCTGGCTCTATTGTTGTGGTGTAGTAAAGTTACATATAGGTAAAATGTAAATGTGATGGAAAAAGCAAGAACACTGTTAAAGATCAAACTTTCGTTTTGTTGGTAAGCACAGTAGCGTTTAGAGTAATTCTGGAGGGACGAATAAAGAACATATGGTCAATGAGTTAAAATAACACTAGTTCAAATTGCTAGCTTCTTTAGGAAAACAATGTGGCTAGACAGTACAATGACTAACGAACCATTACTTAGCCTCTCCTGAGAGCCTAATTTCAGAGGAAGCAGATAGCAAAGTCTCATTCAGAATTCCTGCTGGAATACACAGTGCTATTTTGAATGGCTAGGGGCTCCGTGATGTGTTCATCTGAGGCACCAATTTTCCACAAAATTGTTGTTTGTGCAAAACCTACAAGAACAAAAGGCATTGTAGTTTCAAGTCTATGAAACCAAAACAGACCCTTCAAATGACTGCTTTATCTCTTGGCATCAAGTTTGACTAGATTGTGGCTGGTACAGATTTCTAGGCTACCCAATACAGATGATAGCTATCTGTCCATTCTTTCCCCTTGTAGTCTAACAGCTGCAGTTCACTTCCTTGTCTGGCATTCGGTGTATTCAGTGTCAGGTCCAGATTGTAGTTGTAGGATTGGTATAGGTTGAATGGTGCCTAGTGATAGCATAATACAAAGACAGCATTAAGTGAACAGCTTATGGATAAGTGCAATTTTAAGGCAGAAGCCTTCAGTGCATATACCAGGAAAAATGGTGTAACTAACTAAGGACTCAATTAGAAAACATCTAGAAGACAATAAGGTGTTAAGTGATTGTCAGCATGGGTTTGTCAAGAACAAATTGTGTCAAATGAAACTGATAGCTTCCTATGACAGAGTAACAAGTCTTGTGGATAGAGGGGAAGTGGTAGATGTGGTATATCTAGACTTTAGTAAAACTTTACATATGGTCTCGCATCACCTTCTTGTTAACGAAGTAGGGAAGTACAGTCTAGATGGAGCTACTATAAGATGGGTGCAAAACTGGTTGGATACTGCCAGAGAGTAGTTATCAATGGTTCAGTCATGCTGGAAGGGCATAATGAGTGGGGTACTGCAGGGATTGGTTCTCAGTCCAGTTCTGTTCAATATTTTCATCAATGATTTAGATGATGGCATAGAGAACAAACTTAAATGTTTGTGGATGATATCAAGCTAGGAGGGATTGCAAGTGCTTTGGAGGATAGGATCACAATTCAAAATGATTTGGATAAACCGGTGAAATGGTCTGAGATAAATAGAATGAAATTCAATAAGGACAAATGCAAAATACTCCACTTAGAACAATCCACTGCACACATATAAAATGGGCAATGACTACCTAGGGAGGAGTACTATGGAAAGGGATCTGGGTGTCATAGTGGACCACAAGCTAAATATGTGTCAACAGTGTAATGCTGTTGCAAAAAAAGCAAACACCATTCTGGGATGTATTAACAGGAGTATTCTAAGTAGGAAATGAGAATTAATTCTTCTGCTCTTCTCCAAGCTGGTTAGACCTCAACTGGATTATTGTGTCCAGTTCTCAGCACGTCATTTCAGGAAAGTTGTGGAGAAAGTCCAGAGAAGAGCAGCAAGAATGATTAAAGGTCTGGAACACTTGACTGATGAGAGAAGATTGAAAGAACTGTGTTTGTTTAGTCTGGAAAAGAGGAGACTGAGAAAGAGACATGGTAACTGTTTTCAAGTACCTAAAAGGAACTTGAGGAAGAAAAATTATTCTCCTTACCCACCGATGATAGGACAAGAAGCAATGGGCTTAAATTACAGCAAGGAGATTTAGGTTGGACATTAGGAAAAAATTCCTAACTTTCAGGGTGATTAACAACTAGAATAAGTTGCCTGGGAGGTTGTGGAATCTCAATCATTGGAAGTTTCTAAGAGCAGGTTAGATAAACACCTGTCAGGGATGGTTTAAGAGGGTACTTGGTTCTGCTATGAGTGCAGGGGACTGGATTTCAAGACTTCTCATGTTCCCTTCCAGTTTTGATGATGCAATGATTTCCATATCGCAAAAGCTGATTTTTGAGAGTGAGTGTTAATGTGCAATGGCAAATAGCAGTAACCTTGCTGAGGATTTCTGAAGATGTTGGCTCAAGGCAGGCCACCTGATAGAAACACAAAGTTGATGATGGTGAATAGATTTGATCAAATTACTTTAGATTTGTGGTCATTATGGGGGAGAGCAGTATATTTTCTCCTTGTTCCTATTTCCCTGCCTCCTAAAGCTGGGGGTTGCGGGCTTGGCTGTCATAGTATTTGTCCTCACACTGCCCCTCTTGTTTTAAGGTTAAAACACTAATATAAAAAGCAAGAGACCTGATCTTCTTTGTAGGATTAATAACTTTACTAAAGATTTCCTGAATAAGAGCTGTGCTATGCCAATTCTTTTTTTTTTTTTTTTTAAATAGGCAAACTTAATGCCAGACTTCTCTAATATGGGTGCTTTCTTTTAAGGGGCAGTAAACTGCCCACTTTGTGGGGAGGTCAAAAGTCTGAGATTAAGGGTAGAATCTTTTCTTTCCAAGAAAGGTCAAACATAGTATATCCAAAAAATAGAACATTAAAGGCTCTGGCAGTATTTGTGACTCTGTGCTGAATCCCAGAGCCAGCTTGTGTCAGTATGGCTACATCTGACTCTTTTTAAACTTTGTGGGAATTTAAGAATTAGGCCAAGTATGCTGAGGCTTGTTTCAGAATCCCAGCATTTCCCTGCCAATGTTAACACTTGACAGACTCCATAGAGCAGTATTGGTGCTTGGCTCCAGAACCCTGGTCTGAGACCATTGTTGCATCACAGTTCCCTGGTGTGTGATAACACTAAAGTTTATATGTTAGAAGCAATGCTAAATCTTGGAAAATGGTGGTTGTTGAACATATGGTAGCAGATACAGCAGGTTATGATGTCTGTTTTTTATTTTTCTGGTGCAAGAGAAGGATTTTCTGGGACTTAAGGAACTCGTGCTTAGAATAAGACTGGGAGGGAGGGGAAAGTGTCTCGTCACATACAAGAAAAAGGCCCAAGGAAGAAGTGGCTTAGCAAACATCTTGAATTTTACATCCAGATGACTGTGTTTTCCCTGCTTACAAATAACTTAAATTCAGGTGCGACAGAGTCTTTGTACAGTGCACATAGCACAGTGGGGTCCTGTGCATGATTGTAATATTGTATTGTAATAAAAATAATAGAATAAACTTAATCTTCGGATCCAAAAAGGATCTCGTATACTTCTGTGTTGCCAGTCTTCCAAGAGATCGCACGTTTACATCTGCAGTTACTTGAAAAGGGCAACTGACTAGTACTCTGTATAAAGATGTGTATGATGAGAATTTCTGAGCAATTTGAAAAGTGCGGGGTTTGGAGATTTTACTTATTCATCAAATTATACTCTTATTAAAAAAATTCTAGTGTCTCAGTCCTTGACCTGCGTATTTTCAGCAGTGCTAAGTTTGGAGAAGTTGCTGTCTCTCTTGGTGGAGAGAGCTTCTGAGGCATGACTTGGAGCCGTTTTTTTAAAAAAAATCATGCTAGGCTAGCCACTTTCATTATTCATGGACATGTCCTACCCATTTGCTACCATGTTCATTGAATGTGAAATTCTGTAGAAGGCCTCCACAATCAGCGAATGAGAAATTTCTCCCAAAGATTAACTTTTTTGCAGCAAAATAAAAAAAAATACAAATACAAAACAATTTTTTTGCAGAACAGAACGACCTAAAACAGCTTTTCTCCATGTAATTTCATGTATTCACTGACACAGCTGAAGTTGAAATAAATTAGCTCTGGGTAGGTAATAAGTCAGCTATTGCACTAGAAACCTGTGAGGAGCCTGTCTGGAGGGGAGGGGAGGGAAGAAAGGGTTTCTCCTCCTCCCCCCCCTCCATTCTGTAACATGTTTTGATACCAATTGTGCATGTATTCTCATCCTGGTACTTGTGCAGTAGCTGGGGCTGACATGCTCGGGCATCACCATGGAAAGCTTTTGAGAGCTTTAGTCTCTGAAAGTCAAGAGAGCAAGAGTTGAATTGCTGCACTGAGCATTGCAGCATTGGGATCTGTTGGTTTCTAGGCAGAATAAAGTCCAGATTCTGCACCACTGCAGGCACATTTCTGTCAGGGATTTCACTGGGGGTAAGATCAGGATCAAGATGTGTTTTGAACTTAAGGTGTTTCCACACGAGGGTAAAAGGTATGTGCTTAAAATTGGATCAGCTAGTAAAACTTGTCTGTACTAAGATTTTAAAATGCATTTTAACTTTTGTTAGCCAGGTTCATCATGACCAGCTAATGTGTTAAAATGTAATTTGCTGTTGTCGGCCTAAGGCACTGAAATGTGTATATTTAAAATGTTAGGCCTCTCCACATTAGGAGAAGAGTTAAGGAGTCTGCAGCCTGCCTACTTGACTCTTTCCTGAGGCAATGCTGCAGTGAGTCTCGGTCAACAGAGCCAACAGGAAACTTATCGAGCTCAGTTTTGAAGCCAACTAGGTCGTCCCCCTCCTCCCGTCCCCGTCCCCCCCGCAGCTCCCTTGAAAGGCTATTCCAGAATTTCAGATGGTTTGAAACCTGCATCTAATTTCTAGTCTAAACTGTCTGATGGCCAATTCGTATCCATTTTCCCTTGTGTCTACATTGGTGCTGAACTTAACGCCTTTCCCTCCCTGCCATTTATCTCTCTGGTGTATTTATAGAGACCAGTTGTATCAGCCTTCTTTTGGGTAAACTGAAAAAGCCAAGCTCTTTGGGTATGTCTACACTTGCAAGTTAGGTCGAGTTAAAGAGGCTTTAGTGGACCTAACTTAGTCCAAGTTCACAGCAGGCTTCCATTAAGTTGACTTAATGAAAGCTTAAGTTGACTTAGTAAGAACCACCGGTTATGTTGACCTAACCCTTAAGTCAACTCCTTCGACTTAAGCACAGTGTGGACATGGATTAATCCTTAAGTCGACTTTATTAAGTTGACCTAAGGGCAGTTAGGTCAACTTACTAAGTCCCAGTTCAGGGTAACCACTTTAAGTTGACTTAATAAGGTCGACTTTAGGTCGACTTAAAGTTGACCTTAAGTCGACAAAGTCAACCTAACTTTTTCTAGTGTAGACATAGCCTTTGAGTCTCCTCTCATAAGGCAGTCTTCCATTTTACAGATCATCCTTGTAGTCCTTCTCTGTACCTGTTCCAGTTAGAATTCATCTTGGTTAAACTTGGGAACCAGGACTGCATACCATACTCCAGATGAGATCTCACAAGCACTATGTACTAACACCTCCCTATCTACTGGATATACCTCTTCTGATGCATCCTAGGACAGCATTAGTTTTGTTTGTTTGTTTCCCCCCCCGCCCCCCATGTCCTCATCACATTGGTATATCAAATGCCAAAATCTAGGTAAAATAGATCCACTATATTTCCTTTATCTAAAAAAATCAGGCATTTTCTCAAAAAAGGAGCTCAGGTTGGTCTGGCACAATCTACCTGTTGTAAAGCTGTGTTGTATTTTATCCCACTTACTGTTAACCTCAATGTCTTTAACTACTTTCTCTTTCAATTTTTTCCCTGCAAGATCTTGCATGCTACTAAGGTCAAACTAACAGGCCTGTAGTTACTCAGCTCACTTCCTCCCCCCCTTTAAAAATAATTAATGTGTTGACAATTCTCCAGTCAGATGGCACAACCCCTGAGTTTACAGGTTCATAAAAAATCCTTGCTAGTGGGTTTGCAATTTCATGTGCCACTTTCTTTAATATTCTTGGATGGCGATTGTCCAGGCCCCCTGATATAGTCGCATTAAGCTGTCCAAGTTTGACTTCTGCCTCAGATGTGGTAATTTCTACCTCCATATTCTCACTTCCATTAAGCACTTTACCACTATCCCCAAGCTCATCATTAGCGTCATTAAAAGTGGAGACAAAGTATTTGTTTAGATATTAAGCCATGCCTAGATTATCCTGAATCTCCACCCCATCTTCCTTTGTTTTTTTCCTATTTACGTGGCTATAGAATCTTTTACTATTGGTTTTAATTTCCTTTGCAAGGTCCAATTCTACTTACCTTTTAGCCTTTCTCACTTTCTCTCTATACGTTCTGACTTCCAAGAGTTAAATTTCCTTGCTCATCTCTCCCCAGCTTCCTCTCCTTGGAGGCTTTTTCTTAATCACCTGTCTAAGATGCTTACTCATCCAGCTTGGTCTACAACTCTTGTCTATGAATTTTATTCCCTTCCTTGGCTAAAAGCTTCAATTAGTTCCTGCAATTTTGAGCTGAAGTAATTCCAAGCCTCTTCCATCTTAAATCCAAGAGTTCTTCAGTACAAGCCATTTCCCCAGCTAATTCTCTTAATTTGTCTTATCAATTCCATCACTTCTCATTTCTTTACAGGAGAGGCTCCCAAACTTTTCAGCCTCACGCTTCTTTTCTGATTTTTGAGAAACCTTCATGCCTCCCCACATCTCCTTTACCATCATCCAACCCCCTTTTAACAAAAATTGAATTTGTAATTGTACATTTAAAAATAACCACAAATAGGTTTTCGTGATGCGAAAATTTCATAGCCTTGTGTCCCCCTTGAATTTTCTTCATGCCTCCCTGGGGGGGGGCATGCCCCCTAGTTTGGGAACCACTGCTTTACAGTCTACCTCATCATTGATATACAAGGCTACTCCATTACGTTTGCTTTTATATCTGTCTTTCCTAAACAGTACATACCCTTCAATACTTGTACATCAGTTCTCCACCATGTTTCTCTTATTCTTGTAATGTTAGATCTCACTTCCTTTACCAGTAGTTCTAGTTCCTCCATTTTGTTACCCGGGCTCCTCACATTGGTATACAAACATTTTACTTTTTGCTGTTTGGCTTCAGTCATGTTCTTTACCTGATTTGGCACAGCCATTCTACTGCCAATATCGCCTATTAGACTGATATTTACGCTACCCTTCCTGATATTAGACTGATATTTATACTATCATTCTGCTCCCCACTGCTGTCCTTCTTCATTTTCTTTCCTCTTAATGCTAAAATCAGGCATAGAGATTACATAGGCATCTCCCTTCTTTAAAAGTCTCTTAATCCGTTGTGCTAACCTCCATCTTAGAAATCTTTTATTTCCCTCCCTATTCAGGTGAAGTCCAGGCCAAGACAACAGACCTGTATCCATCACGTCTCCCCGTGATTATGCATCCCAAAGCCTTCCTTATAGCACCACTATCTGAGCCATCTATTGATCATCAGAATCTTGTCATGTCTTTGCTGTCCTCCTCTAGGGACAGGCAGAATCACACTGAAGATCACCTGTGCCTTGATTTCCTAGCCCAGCATAATCTCCTTTGCTGTGTTCCAGTGAGAATCTAGCTTTATCATTTGTATCCACAGGAAGGACAATCAAAGGATTCTTTCCTGTTCGGCTCTTCTTCAGTCTCAGGTCCACATCCTGTATCTTGGTACCCAGCAGGCAGCCCATTTTTCTGTTCTCTGGATCAGGTCTGATTGCTTTCTCTTGGCAGGGAATCCCCCAATCGCATAGACTTGGCTTTTTCTGCTAACAGTGCAACTCTCCAGCCTATCCTCAGTTCTTTCTGGCTACAAGTCACCTCTTCTACAATTCCCCTTTGCAGTCCTCTGCAACCAATCCTGTATTCTCCTGGAGCTTTTATCTGGTGGTATTTCCATTGGCCCATTCCCTCTTGATATGGGACTAACAGCTCTTTGCTCTCTCACTGCAAACCCATTTTTGAGCTCTGTTTTTCCTTCACTAGCCCATTTTTTCCTTTGCCGGATTCACAGTCCCATGCTTCCCCTAGCCACTTTCCTTACCCAGCATTCTTCCCTCAGAGCTGGTTGGTCCTGCTTCTGTCTGCAAATCTGAGTTTTCCTCTCCTCATTCCTCTGCTTCATCAATTGCTTGAACCCCTTTCTAAATGGAACCAGAATTTCTACCTGCATCTCCAAACCTCAAATCTTATCTTCCATCAGCAATATGAAGTGGCACCTCATACATACAGAGCTCTTTTGAGGTACCCCTCCAAGATCATGTGCATCCCGCTGCTTCCACATCCAGTAATCTTCACTGTCTCGTCTACTGCCTGAGTTACTACCACTGCAGCTTCTGTATCTGACAGTCTTTCCCTCTGCCTCCTGTCAGTGAAACACAAAAACAGAAACCCTCACCCAAAACACACCCCCAACAAGAATCCCAACACCACCAGAACACCACACTCCTCTCTAGTGTTCCCTCTAATCTGCGTAGGTGCGCAGCCACGCAGCGGCCGTTGCACCCCCCGTGCAGCAGTGAGGGACCCCTGTGCAGCCCGGCAGCCCCCGCTGCTCCCTCCAACCCCCGGGGCAGCAGCTCTGCCGCAGCACACCTGGCCTGCGCCCGGCCTCTGGGCTGGCCCTCCCCGCCCCCAGGGTGGGACAGGCAGGCTCAGGCTAGGGTCAGGAGCGCAGGCCTGCTTGCCTGCCCCACACGGCCGGGGCAGTGGGGTGGCTGCGGCTGCGGCGGGCTCCCACCCGCCAACCGCCTCGACTTCCCGGCCCGGGGCCGGGCTAATCCACGGCCTCGGCTTCCCAGCACGGGGCCGGGATCAGCCTCCGGGGCTGGGGTCTGCTCCACCCCACTGGCGGCTTCCCAGGGCCGCGGTAGGGTCCTCCCCCGCCAGCGGCCTTGGCTTCTTTCTTTCTTTCTCTCTTCCTTTTTAAAAAAAAAAAACTTTTAAAAAATTAATTTTAAATAAAAACCTTTCTAAAAATTAAATTTCAATTCAAAATTCATTCAAATTCAATTAAATACAATTAATTCTATTTACAATTACTTTAACTTCAATTAATGCCTATAATTTCTGTCATGTGAGTTTACACAAAAATTTTATTCAGAAAAAGTTTTGCACACGGCTTGAAAATTTTGCACACAAGCCGCCAAACCTTAGAGGGAACATGCTCCTCTCCCTCCAAAGTTACCTGTTTTCAACCCTGCTTGCTGCCTCCTGTGCAACAGCTGTGCCTGGTTGGGTGGCTGCCTTTTATATCTCCCTGAGTAGGGAAGCCCCACCCCCTAAGTACGGTCAGTTGATCTCAGTATACCACCCAGCACCAGCTCCTATGCTTCCCAACAAACTGCTTCTCTTCCTCTTCACTTCACAAGACAGAAATCGTCACCAATAGCAGAAGGGGCTGTGAGGGAAGGTGCTTTGCTAAATTCTCATTTGCTCTGTTTCCCCCTTCTCTGCCCTACCCAGTTCTCAAGATGACCAAGCAGCTGCCAGAAGAGAGTTAAAGGCCTAAAAATCAGTATAAGCTGCTTCAGGCAGTCAGAGGCTCAGTTCTTGAAATATCACATCGTCATGTGCCTGTACGCACATCAGGTTTGTGAAAAGACTTTCATTACTGTGTATGCTGCACTAGGTTTTAAAGCACAAAAGTTTTTTCTTTAAAAAAAAAAAAAAAAAATTCACTCTGGATTGCAGGTTTTGATTTATAGCGAGATGAGTGGCACTGTGCCTTCTTAAATAGTCCCATAAAACTGAAACACAAAATAGACTTATTTTTATTCAGTCCTCTTTTGTTATTTCTTGTTTTAGTAAATTACGTTCCATTCCACTGAAAATAAATGCACAAAGGGGTCCATGGGATTCTGTTTTTGAAACTCACTGCTTCTATATCAAACTTACTTGATTGTTCAAGTAAAATGACTTCCTGTCTTTGCTGCTATCCCCACAAAGTCACCCTGGGCGCTGAGACTTTCTTGCATGTTACCACCAGTAATAAAGATTCTGTTCATTCAGTAATGCTGACACCAGTGAACAATGTCACTTGATTTGCAAAATCTTCATAACTGTAGTGATATGTGAAAAGGAAAGAACACCTAGGTGGAGTTTACAGGTCTGTCACTTAAAAAATAAATACAAGATAAAAATAAGCGTTCCTTTTAAGGTAAAAATGTTTGTGGAATCCCATACTACAAATACTCTACTGTTCCTAAGTTCCTCTTTGTCATCATGTATGCTTCCTATACTGGTAACATCTCTCATCTGCTTTTGCTATACACTGGGGTTGGGATAGCTATTTTTAAAAAGTTTGATCAATTTTTGTCTTGCCAGAAGGACCACAACATGGGAAAAATGACTTAGTTGAGTGTGAAGTTATGAAGAATTTAAGGTTTAGATCAGTGGTTCTCAACCTTTTTTCCATCACGACTCACCTAACAGATGATGATCCCCTGAATGACACACTACAATCTGCTGGGGGCGGTGACGCTTGGGCAGGGAGCGCTTGGGAGGCGACTAGAGGATGCAGCACTCCAGGGCCTGGCTGGGGGCAGAGTCAAGCCAGCACAGGCTGGTGCTCTGGTGGCCTGGCTCAATGGGGTTGTGTTTATTTTTGTGGGACAGGTGGTGCCCCCACCCCAAGCCCAGGATCTCTGGGTTGCAGCCCGCAAGTCCCTTTACTCATTTGGCCCTGGCTACTGCCTGTGTTGAGCAGCAGGCGCAGGCTGTTGAGGGCAGCAGAGAGTGGCAGGCGGCAGGAACCCCAACCTGACTCCAAGCTGAGCTGCCAATTTTCTGTGACACACCTCCTGGCTCTTTGCGACACACTTTTGTGTTCCGACACAGTGGTTGAGAACAGCTGGTTGAGCCAATTTGACATTTTATAGTAGGTGTATGCACAGAATCTTCTTTTTGGGGCAGATTCTGATGTTAGACAAGTGTTTAATCCAGAGGTTTGATCATAATCTTCCATGTAGTTTGTGATTCATAGTGTGTAACTGTGTGAAAGCACTCGCTCTAAAGAAGTGTTTTGTTAACTCTGGAAAACTTTATTCAAACAGGATCTAATTATTCTACCTACTGTTACTGTAATTTTGTGACCATCAGTACGATTTCTGCATCTTCTATTTATACACAGTAAGAAAAAATTATTCTGTTTTTAACGAAGTTAGACCCAGACTTGCACCCATAACCACATCTGAGGTTGTGTCTAGCCTACAATTCTGGAGACAGTGGCAGGGGGCCAGTGAAGAACTGAGTCTGGGCCACCCAGGGCAGCGGCGAGCTGGTGGGGTGCATGGTGCATAGTTGGCTGGGGGGTTAGCAAGTAGGAAAGAGCTTGTGGTGGGGGGAGCAGCAGAGAGCCAGCCCTGGGGGTGTGCATGTGTGGTGTAGAGCTGGTCTGGGGCAAGGGTTGGGGGGCATGGCGCGCGGGGTGGGGGCCCAGCAGGCTCAACAGAGATGTCTGGCTGCCCGAATCTGGCCTGCGGGCTGCATTTGCCCATCATTGACCTAGTGGCTTTAAACAAAAAACATACCACACACCCTCTGCTACCTTGTCTGCACTAATGCTCTTGTAGTTGCTACTGCAGTGTGGTCAGAGATTTTTTTTTTTTTTCTTCAGAAAATAGACACGGATAGTCCAGTCTTCTTGTGTTAGTTGAGACGCTATGCTGAATTCCTTTACAATTCACAGATGCCTGCTTGCAGGTGAGACTTCATGTCACACAAGAAATATGTGCACATACCTAAAATAGTGGATTGTGACTGATTTTGTTACTAATCCTTTGGTCCTTAAACTGAACGCTTTGATGTCAAAGGGAGTTTTGCTTAAAAAAGATTGCAGGACCAGGCTGATAAACTTTAACATTACAAACATCAGAATTAGTGGGTGTAAGTGTTTTCTTTATAGAAGATCAAACACATGGTAGTTAGGCTATTCTTTCATCATACATGGACAACAATTTAGCCTATTGGCTTGTTTAAATTTCCAGTTTTTCTTCAGTTTGGATTATTTGTCAATTGACAAATAATGAACAATCTTTCATTTGTAAGTAGGGTTTGTACAGTTCTATTCATACTACTCTGGAATATCATTTAGATTCCTTTTAAAAAAAAAAAAAAAAAAACCAAAATAAACACGCACAATCCCACCCCCATCCTGGCAGCTAAAACTCACTTGATCACAAAACCATATTTGAACGGAACTTAATTCTTAGTGTTTTTGTCTGTGTAGCTTTCACATATGGTGTATCTGTGGTTTAAAGGGCCATGAGGCTGTCTCTAATTCTCCTTACTGTTATGGCAATGAGAAGGAGCTATAGGGTGCCTGCCTGCTACCTCAGAAGGCACTTCCGTAAAATTATTTTGTAAATTTTTAGATTAGTTTAGCTCAGAGACAAACTTCTGCATGGATGGCAGCCCCTTTTTGTCATTAAATAACCTTTCTTCTACTGCTTAGTTCTGACTAATGCCAAGTGCCTTCATGCCTAAGATCCACATTTAAACTCTTGTCTTTAAACTGTGTCCACTGTGATGTAAACCTGTTTCTTTTAATTGACGGACACAGCTGGTATCTGTCTGTCTGGTTTTTGAGTGAGACACATATTCAGGGCTTATGTTTTGTATGCCAGCCTTTTTCCACCAGAACTTGGTGCTCCAGCGGTGCTCATTGGAGCAGCCAATCAGGGAAACATCTAACGGAAAGTGGTTCCTGAAATTCAGTGCCCAATATCCAAAAAGAGAAGCTCCTTCCAGTAATTCCCTCTCCTTCGCAGCTCCTGTAGGTAGAGACTGTACCCTGAAAGCTCACTCACAGCACTGAACTCGTAGTGTAAAAAATTGAGGCACGGTCCTCCTGAGCCCAGAGGCCTGATGGACCTGGACAGGCTAGTGGGGCTAAATCTGTTCCTCGCTTGGTTGTGAGTGCAACTAAAGCCCATTACTGGCAAAGACTCCTCTCCAACACCAGCACCCTCAGTACCACACCTACCTATACAGGTAGATCTGTTACTGCCTTCCAGCACTGAATCCTTGGCATTGGCCATGGTACTGGTGGCATGGGTACCTATCTCTCTGGTACCAGAAAGAAAATAAACCCTCTTTGCTAGTAGTGTCCTATTCTACTTCATAGAACAGCACCAACTCTAGAACAGATTGGATCCTCCTCCTCTTTGCCCACTCAGTCCATCCTCGGAATCTAGCAGAGATCCATACAGTCCATTCTCCTCCTCCCTAAGGATTCCTCAAGCAGTGCAACTTTTGTAATTATAGGACAACTCCCACGACCCTTTGCCTATGAGAAAAAAACAATCTGACAGGTTATCTCTGTAGACAGTACTCAGCCGAGCACAAGTGGTTGCTGGAGAACTTGTTTCATCAAGTCTTTATATCACAGATATTGGTGGGCGGGTTGAAGAGGTCCTGTGGGTAGACTTGTTTGCTGTGAAGATAAGCAAAAGCCGCCGCCGCCTTCTCCAGAGCAGATATTTGCTAGGATACTTTAATCATTCCTGGTTTAAAGATCTCTATTTTTTCCTCCCATCCCCCTGAGACCCAAGATCAATGAGGAAGGTCAGGCATGATGCAACCACAGTGTTACTTGTATATAAAGAGGCTCACAGTAGGTATTCAGTCTGTTCATACACATCTGATCTCTCCTCTGTCTGCCGGACTTACTCTCTCAGAATTAATGATGTATTTTCCATTCAAGCTTTACATCCCTACACCTGACTCCTTGAAAGTTGGCTGGCTGAATAAAGCAGACAGGGACTGTGCCACAAAAGTTAGAGATCCCAATACAGAGCAGGAAACTCTCTCTACAAGATCAGTTTGCAGATCAAAGTGGAAGAGACTTTTCACCTGGCTTCAAAAAAAGGTCTTGAAAAGCCTCTATTCCAAAGACTGTGGATTTCATTCTCTAGGTCATCAACTTTTTTAGGTTCTGTTAAACTACCATTTCATTTAGTCACTCTCATTCAAAGGTATAAATCAGTCTCTTATCCCATTGTTTTAAAACTTCTAAAAGGATTTGGTTCCCATGTCTGCTCTATGGGAGACTTTGGGGATGTTAATGCATTTGTTCTGAGTCTTGTGAACACATCCCCCCCTTTGAGCTCTTAATCACCATTGCACAAAATCTCAGGAAGATATTCACCAGCAGCAACAGCTGCAGCTAAAGTTATATCTTTAAATCAGCAAGTCTGGATAAATTGCATCCAAGAGTTTTCTAATGGAGCAGCTGATGCACGACTCAATAAAGAATTAAGTGAGGATAATGTAATTAATGCAAGTCGTCATGGTTTATGGAAAGTTGATCCTGTCAAACTAGCTTGATATAGATATTTATATATTTTTGGTGAGACTACAAGCTTGATTTGTAAAGACAGTGGTGTTAATATACTTAGAATTATGTAAGTCATTTTGACTTGGTATTGCATAACATTTTGATTTAAAAAAAAAAAAACTAGAAAGATAAAACTGATGTAACACCCACATAAAATGGATTAAAAGCTGGCTATCTGATGGATCTCAAAAGGCATTTGTACATGAGAAATCACTGAGTGGGCGTCTTTCTAGTAAGTCCTGTAGGGATAGGTTCTTCACTTTGTACTATTGAATGCTTTTATCAATGACCTGGAAGAAAAAGTAGAAAAAAAATCTGAGAATTTGCAGATGACCCAAAAACTGCAGAATGGTAAATAATGAATAGGGCAGCTAAGGTCTCTGATAGATTATCTGAATTGCTTGGTAAATTGTGTGCAATCAAATTATGTATTTAATATGGCTAAATGCAAATCTCTACATCTAAGAACAAAGAATGTGGGACATGCTTAAGTGTTAGGGGGAGTTGCCTGGGAAGCAGTGATTCTGAAAAAGATTTGACTGTCTTGGTGGATACTCAGGTGAATGTGAGCTCCTAATGTGACATTGTGGCCAAAAGGGCTAATGAAGGCCTAGTAGAAGAAGAGGAATCTCTCTGTATTAGGAATAGAAAGATTTTACCTCTATTTTGCACTTGTGCGACCATTGCCAGACTGTTGTGTGCTGTTCTGGTGCCACAATTCAAGAAGGATGTTGATGAACTGGAGAGGCTTCAGAAATGAGACACAAGAAAGGTTAAAGAATTAGAAAACATGTCTTACAGTGATAGGCTCAAAGGGCTCAATATGTTTAGCATAACAGAGTTTGGGCGTGATTTGATTACAATCTAAAAGTACCTACAACAAATAAGTTATAATGGGCTCTTCAATTGATCAGAGAAAGGTATAACAGAATCCAGGAGTTGGCAACCTCTGGCACGCGTGCCAAACCTGGCACACAGGCGCTGCTCAGGCTCCCCTGATGGCCCCGCTTCCCAGTGCGGGCCACAAAAGCCGCATGCTTGCCTGCTGGGGCAGGCTAGAAGGGAAAAAACAGCTGTGGTGGGGGGCTCCTGACCCCTGCTGGGCAGGGCTGTTGGAGGGAAGAGAGTTGGATTGGCCCGGCCCAGAGCTGCTGCTGTCTGCAGGAGCCGTTCCTGGTGCCAGCCAGGAACTAGAGGCTGCCCGTTGGCGAGTGCTGGCCCCGGCCGGGAACCGGAGGTTCCCCTCTGGCGAATGTTGGCCCCAGCCCCGACCCCTTTTGGCCCCGCCCCTGGCACCTGCTGAGGGAATGGTGGGCGGGGCTGGCAGAGGGGCCGGCAAAGGTTGCTGACCCCTGACATAATCCAGTGTCTCAAAGCTGAAGCTAAGCAAAATCAGACTTGAAATAAGGCATAAAGTTTGAATGGAGTAATTTAACCATTAGAACAGCTTACCAAGGATTTGTGATGAATTTAATGCCACTGTGAATCTCTCAGAATTACTGTCTGTTGTCATGCTGTCCTGCAGTGGTTCAAGAAGTACGGGTCTCAGAGGAGACTGTTAAGAACCAAGGTACAAACCTCAAATTGATTGTGAATTCTGTACTTGACTTTTGCCAGCCAATTATCTGATGTAAACTCCACTGGTGCTATTACAGTCTTAATAATTAGACACAGACGGTCCCCTTGGATGAGACGCCTACCAGCCAGGCTTACCACCCAATAATCAGTTTATTCCCAGCCCCAAAGGAGCAGTCTTTTAGCTCAGTAAACGTATCTATGCACACAAATGAATTCCAGTCTTAAACTCTATTTCTGTTTGAAATTTATCACAGAAGTATCTATATCTTCTTCTGGACTAAGCAGTGGGGATTTCTTGCTTATAGCTCTGGCCATGGAGAAGGCAGTGGGCATGATAAATCTTGACTTTAGCAAGGCTTTCTGTACAGTCTCCCACAGTATTCTTGCCAGTAAGTTTAAAGTTGTATGGGTCAGATGAATGAACTATAAAGTGAATATAGAAGACTAGGGCTGGAAGGGACTTCAGCCCGTCATCTAGTCCAAATCCTTGCTCAAAACAGGACCAACCCCAACTAAATTATCCCAGTCAGGGTTTGTCAAGCAGGGCCTTAAAAATCTCTAAGGCTGGAGATTCCACCACCTCCCTAGGCAACCCATTCCAGTGCTTCACCATCCTCATAGTGAAAAAGTTATTCCTAATATCCAACCTAGACCTCCCCCACTGCAACTTGAGACCATTGCTCCCTAGTTCTGTCACACAGAGAACAGCCTCGTTCCATTCTCTCTGGAATCTCCTTTCAGGTGGGTAAAGGCTGCTATCAAATCTCCCCCGTCTGTCTTCTCTTCTGAAGACTAAACAAGCCTACTTCTTTCAGCCTTGCTTCATCAGTGTTGTGCTCCAGTCACTTGGAGGCTGAATGCAGTAGCATCAATGTAGACCTATCCTGAGAATGAACCTGCTAAGCTTGAGGTTTTTAGTGTAGGTAAATGTATCACATATAGGAGCAACTCCAGTCAGAATTTTAGGTAAGGCTCTTGAACTTGTCTTAACTGCACATGTGTTAATAAGGGTGTTCTTTAAGGGTTCTGTGATTCATCACTGAAGTGTTACTGTGCTATATAATAATCTATGTTTTGCTATCAGTTGTAGGCACAGAAGCATTTGTCCCTTAAGCATCTTTTGTTTGGGGGATCTAATATATTTATTTTAATACTTGTAAATGGCATAATAGAATTGGGATCAAATGAAATTTATTTATTATGATTTAGTGTTTTTCATACAAAGAACTCTTGCAGACTGTAGTGTTCATTTTTACCCACCACAAAAATGCAGCTGCCTCTGGTGTGCAACCTAACTTCTTGGCAGTACATAGCAGTACAACACTGCAGCTTTTAGAACCGAAAATGAAGGTTTCCTTACCCAGTAGAGACTGCACTTGATGAATAGATTACTTTTGCTCGAGTTGTTTCCAAAAAGTCTTATTGAAGATATATTATACATACATATATATTGTACAAACACAAGTCCCTGCCCCCAACTGTCTTTTTGTTCAAAAGACACAATTGGATGAAAGCTTGGTGATGAGAAATAAGATAAGCAAATGAGCATGGTGAATGGTATGGTTTTGTTAGTTACCAGTGATGACAGTTGGATTTTGTTTTGTTTTAAGTAGGCAGACCGTAATTACAGGATTTACAGTTTATCCAAGAGACTGGATAGTGCCATAGGATCTTTAGGCCTACATTTTCAGAAGACAGTGTGCAGAATTTATCTGTGTAGTCTTGGTAACAGTTTCCACATTTATTGGTGGTGATATTGCTTGATGTTAAGGACTTGAATTTTTATAGATGAGGGAAACTGTTCAAGGGGATTGTAGATATTGGAGTAAGGAGAACCCCAGTTGGAAGGCTGACTACCTGTTCTCTTAGTACATACCTGAAGAAGTGCTTGCTGGGGAGTTCGTCTTCCCTCCATGTTTTTTTTTTTTAAGTGTGCATAGGGAGAAGTCATTGAGCTCTGCATGCCCCTTCAGATAAATAGCATGAAGAATCTAATAGAGGAAAACTGTGAATGTTAGGATATTGAGTGTGGAGCATGGAAGATGCCATTTGCAGTGTTTCAGGAAACTTTCCCCAATGCTTTTTATTTAAAAAAAAAAAAAAATTGGTTTAACACAGTTAATGCTTGTTTATTTGGTGTGGTAAGAGTATTTCTGTATTTGTCAAATATTTCTTAGTGAAACTCCTATAAAGATCATTTTCTCAACTGCAGCAGTTTGTTTTGGTTTTCAGTAAAATTGACTCATAGACTTTAAGGTCAGAAGGGACCAGTAAAATGCAGGCCTCAAGACCTCACCCTGCAAAATGCAGGCCTCAAGACCTCACCCACCCACTCACCAACCTACGCCTGAGTTATTTACCTCCTTAAATCATGATTTAAGGACTTTAAGATACAGAGAATTCACCAGTAGGTGAGCCATGCCCTGTGCTACAGAGGGTCTTCTCTAATGATGTGTAATTTGACTTGGTTTTTCTATTTACAGCTATTGTGGATGATGAAAGGCTTTCAGCAGAAGAAATGGATGAGAGGAGGCGTCAGAACATTGCTTATGAGTATTTATGCCACCTAGAGGAAGCAAAAAGGTAAATAAATTAAAATGTACTCTAAAAATACCTCAAATACTTCTAATTTTAGTTGCAGTCTCAAGATTATAGCTCTGAAAAAAATTCCTGCGTGACTCAGTCATATTTAGTGTCTGATTTGAAATTATATAGTATCTTAAACAGCACCAAGGCTCTTCTGGTGGTGGGGTTTTGGCTTTTACAATTCAGCTAGAAAGTCGTTTTTTATGAAATAGAGAGAAATAATAAAAATTTTCAGATAAACTGTAGTAGTCACTTTTAACGAACACAAGGATAGGCACTAAAGTCTATCTGTGCGACTACTGCCTGCATAGGGCAAAGGATTTTATTAACTACATGCAGAGAAGTCTTTTCCCAACTTCTGCTATTGAAGTGACAGTACAAGATCCTGCATACATTGATTCTCACAATATAACTATTATCTTGAGTGCTGTAATTAGTGACATCTGCATCTGTTTATGCTTTGCTCGTGTTTGAGGCTTTCCTTGCAAGAGCAAGGATGAAACAGAACCTTAGATTCCAAAGCACAAGATAGCAGCCTCTAGCCAAGAGTTCAATGAACCACAACAAACAGGCCTGTGAGACCCCTGCTGATCAGAGTTCAGGACTGTAATCTCGAGACACTTGCGGTGTGGTGCAGGGTATGCTCAGCTGCAGGCTGTGCCCATGTTGTGGTGTGTCACTAAGGTGGCAGTGAAAGGGCTCTGGAAGGGGGCAAGCAGTGGCGAAAGGCTCCAGCAGTCCACTGTCCAAGTTCTGCACTTTTGGGGTATTTAGCGAGCTGTATGGGATATGTACACTGGCTTTATGGCATGTCTGTACTTAGTTAAGCAGTGCCTCACCACTGCAAGCTGGACATGTAGTGTGTCAGCAGCATGTAGCATATTAAGTGCAGAGCTACCCTTTGAAAAGCCTGTGACAATTCATTACCATAGACTTGTGAGGCTGCAGCTTTCTAACTCTAAACCAGTGGAAGAGCTGCAGATGTATTGGCAACAGAAGTTAAACCTTAACCCAAGCAGTGTGTTTCCAGTCAGGGTTGGGTGCTTTTTGCTGCTGCTGCTGTGGAGCAGAACCAGTTCTCAAAGTTGTGCAGAATAAATGATCCAGAAATTAATATGAAAAGGGAAACATTGCTCTTTTGCCCTCACTGAATCTATGAAATCACTGTGCATGGGATCTTCAGTCCATGTTCTCTGTTATAAACTTTGCTTTCACTTTCATGGAAAAAAACTTGAATGCTAGTATTTTTCAGCATTAATACGTTGCTAATTCTGTGTTTTTGTCTATCTGTGAAAATTTTTTGTAGAGGCAGAAAAATAAGTATTTGCACTTTGTATAACCAAATACCTGTCAGATTGCCCAACACAAATGCTCAGCCACTGCTTTTGCTGTTGCAGAACCAATACAGATATTAAAATGGTTTAAAGGTAAGGTTATACCTCAGATGCCAGGAGGACTGTCTTACTGCTTTTTCTCTGCAACTCCAGGAACAGCAGTGAATACTCTGCTGAAATTAAGAAGTCGTATTGTGCAAATACAATATGTACTATTTTGGCCAGTTCTGAGATGCATAGTCAGTGTTGAGTGATTGCCATAAAAGACAGAGTATGGCTGTTGATATATAAAAGAGTTATACAGTATTGCAGTAGAGTTTTTTCTTTCCTGGCAGTGTGGGCCATCTTCCCCCCCCCCCCCCCACTGTTCATACACAAAATGTTGTCACAGCAGCTGTGCATTTCAGAATGCTGGAGTTAATTAAAAGGTGAAGGATGTGTACTTTCAGCCACTTTTTAAAAATGATTGTTTGCACACTTACTTCCTGTATTGCCGCTTTAATAAGAGAAATCTTCCGGTGTTGAACCTGAAAGAGGAATCTCTTGTTATTGGTGACTGTACTTCTGTAAATAATGCCTTCTGTACTACGTGTGGAGTCTCTATGCTACATGAGTAACAAATTAAGAAATTGCTTTTAAAAATAATCAGACTTGGAATATCTAGTGATCAGCAGTGTTTGTATGGGGTGTTGTTTTGATATTCAAACACATTTTTCCATGACGTTATGCTATTAAAAATGGCTTCTACTTGCTGGTGACAAACGTAATCATAAATGATTCAATTCACAGCTCTTGTCCTCAAAATGTCTGTAGTATAGAACTGATCTAAAGAAAGTGTTTTTTCCACACTGTTGAAAAATATTCTCAAGTATCTTAAATTTATCAAAGCAGGAAAAATTGAGATTAAAGCTGCCAGACTTCCATCTTCACCTTTCTCTTCCTCCTTCAAGCAATGAATGGGTGCACAGAATGGAAGCAAATGCGAGAGAAAGCAGAAGGGTGTATCAGTGAGAGTTGCTATATTCTACAGTATTCTGCAGGCTTCTTAAGTCTAATATTAAGCTATTGTACATAAGGAGCACTGTCTGTATCGTAAGATTTCTCAGTAAATGTGCTGTACTTATCCTGCAAAGAATATAGAAATTGTGCTGTAAATTTTTTTAATCAGGTGAAGTTAATACAAATAGTGAAAGAAACTCTGCCAAAGAGGTTTAATGGCATTATCCTTGCAATACCTAGAATTTCATAGTTAACACCTTGAACTTGGCCTTCACTTCTGCTTTTCTTTCCACAGAGCTGTGTCCAATAACTGTCTCATTATGGACAATAACGTAGATTTGAGTTTTGGTGTCTTCTGGAGTTGCATATTATAAACTTCATGTATGCCGCCATAGTTGGCTGTAAGGATAAACTCATCCATGGAACAAGTTGGCACAGCTCCTGTTGACTTGATGGAAATTTTACCCATTTATGCTGGGACTGAATTTGACCCATAACATCTGTATCACAATTTTCCCTTTCTTGTTAAATTGATGTATTTATTTCATTATGGAGGTATCTGTTGTGATTATGTAGTTAAAATGGATCTCTGGTTGTAACTTTATCTTGTTTTGCCTTCTTTTCTCTTCCCATTTTAATAGGAACAAGCTATTTCTATGAAGAGTTGTACACTATTGACTTTTCATGAAGTTTCACAGATGTAGGAAAATAGACATGCCCTTCTGTGTTTATTTATTCATCTAACATGCTACAGCTTCCATTTCATGCCTGTGATGAAGTGGGATTACACCCACAAAAGATCATGAGATAAAGAAGTTTGTTGGTCTTTTAAAAGTGCCACAGCACTGGTTAGTTTTGAAGTGTTCCTATTCAAGATAAGAAAGGTTTAGGGTATGAAATAGTTGTTTATGATGGTGGTGTCTGGGCCACGGTTGGCAGAGCAGCAATTTAAAAATGTACACAGTTTAATGTGCTGAACAGATCTAGCGCTGACGTGCTTAACTGGTTCAGATAGATGCTAATGGTGTGATTATTTGGCTTGTTATGCAGGACCTCAAACTATAGATTTAATTCCAATAGAACGAATTCCTGTCTGAACTAACGGATATCTTTGGGGGCGAAAGGGGGAGATCTTGATTTAAAAATGGCTAGTTGATGGAAAATCCATCCCAATCCCTTGCTGATATGTTACTCACCCTCAGAGTGAGTGTGAGTGTGTGTCAGTCATCTGAATTTGTCTGACATCAACTTCTAGCCATTGCATTTTGTAATAACTTGGGCTGGTTGAAGAGCCATTATCAAATATTTGCTCCCCATATAGATACTTAAACTGTGATCAAGTCACCCCTTCATCTTCCCTTCATTAGAGTCAAAGGGCTTAATCTCAATACTTTATCATTATAAAGTAACCAGTCCTTTACTCCGTCTCATGGGTTTTCTCTAAATCTTCTCCACTTTATCAACATTCTTGAATTATGGTATTCCACCAATGGTGGCACCAAGGATAAAACGGAGGTAAAATATCCCTCCCTACTGCTTACTAGCCATTCTCTTCTTTATACAGCTAAGGATTACAATCACTCTTTTGGCCACAGTATCATAGTGGGAGCTCATCACATTCAACTGCCTAACTACAAGGACTCCCAAATGTTTTGAAATGAGGGCTCAGATATGGACAGTAGACTAGCAACTTATGACTCTGCTTAACTCTCCGGAGTAAAGAGTTGATAGATAGCTGCTAGTACCAGTGATTATTTATTTTTGTTTTTTGGTGGGGGTTTTGTAAGAAAAAAGGTGCCAATACTCGGCTAGGGACCCAGGGCTGCCAGTAGCGTTGGCAGGAAGAGCCAGGGCTGCATCGCTGTGGGGAAAAAAGGTGCCGGTACTCAGTACCCCTGAGTACCATCACAAAAAAAGCCCTGGCTAGTACTGTTGAGTCTGTGGTGATAATCATGGAATGGCCCTGCACAGCTTCATGTTCTGGCTCAGATATGGAAGGATTTCATTGTTTGGTTTCTCCCTCTACCCGCGCCCCTCCCCCCCCATCCTCAGTGCAGGTTCCCCTGCAAAGTCCACCTATTTGAGTTTTGCATTGGGAATTGGCATTTGGCCATTCATCGGCTTGCTAGAAAATAAAAGCAACTCGAAAAGTAGCTATATACAATATTTATATAGGAGAAGGTTTCCATAGTGCTCCCTGACATCTGTACTTGACTTTGAGAATGAGTGTGAATACATCCTACACAAAGGTGGTGTGAGCAGCTCTAAGCTTGAATTTTCAAAAAGATTTAAACACGTCTTCCAGGGCAGACCATGGAGATAGTTATGGAACAACAGAATAGCTAACATGAAGCATTGCCACTGCATAATTTACTTTTAAAGATCACTTTTTTTATTTCAAAGACTTAGTGTCCCTCGATTTTTAAGGGCTTTAACACATTTTATAATAGCACATTGTTCTTGGCTTGGCAGTAAAATCTTGGTGGTATTTGTGTTTTTATAGTAACATATCTGCAACACCTGTAACGAGTTGGAGAATTGACTCTTCCTACTTTAGCCTATTTAAAACTAGGAGTACTGATAAATGAGACTTTATTGTGGAATCACTTATAGGTTCACTTTGCAGCATTATGGAGAATGATAGTTATAACAATTATATTACTATTATAAGCAATGTTCCCTCTAAGCTGATGATGCAGCTGAGCAAGTTATGGTACTTGCTGAACAGCAATTTGTGAGGCATTGGTGCTCCATGGGCAACAGTTTTTTGGTGCTAGAAGCATCAGTATGCTTAAGTACCTAAATTCAAAAGAAATGCATAAATGTTGTCTTTTCATTCAAACTTTTATAAAAATGTTAAACTGAAATACTGTAGTTTTATTAATTTACTAAACAAATGTGAGATGATGACACTTGCTGCCTATCTAGCCTCTGCCGTCATCTACACTTCACAGCTTTTGCTTCCTGTATTTTGCCATTTGGTCATGCATGTCTTTTGTTCTACGAATGGGGATAAACTTACATTTTTCAGGTGATCTTGGAGCACATAGACCATCTCTGTGTCTGTAGCCCCTGTACGTCGCCTTATGTTCATGAGTAAGGTTCTCTAAATCTGTGAGCAGTGCCATGTTTGACCCACAGGTGTGACTTTTGTTCTTTGTCCTTCTTTGAGTGGAAAGAAATGTCCTCTAGAAAGATTGTATCCATTTTATACTTCAACTGAAAGACGCAAATATCTCTAGCTTCATTTAGTAACATTTGTTTATTAGGATATAGTGAATTTATTTTTTAAGTCCATGTGCACGTATCATCATAGAATTTCGTTTGGAGAAAACCTGTCCCTTCCCTGGAAAACTCTGTAGCTGTAATGGCTCGCTATAAAAAAGCAGATCTGTCTTGTGTTCTGCTGGAGAAGGGAGGCGAGGGTTGGCGACCCTACCGCTACCAACAGAAGTGATGGTAGCCTCTCAATTCGGTGTGACTTTATTAGTATAAGTGTTGCCATGGTGGGAGAAAACACATCCGTCAGGTCTCTCTCGGAGGTCAACACAATCCCTCTAGGATAGGATTACACACTGAGGAGGTGAGCTAATCCCCTCAATCTATTTGTCATTACTGTCCCTCCTAATCTCTTATCAGCATCCTGCTCCCCAGTTCCATTCTGGGACAGAAACTAACCAGCATACACACCTTAAGCTGCCCCTCTACCCAGTACCTCCCAGTTGCACAGGCTAGACCGGAATTCCACCCATGCCACAGCATAAATTGAAGATGCAATATACACCAGTTTCTTGTGGCAAAAGAATTTAAAACAAACCAACATATAGACAAAGCTCCGACATCCAAATTAGAGCACTTCCAAGACCTATTTTTTTAAAAAACACCATGAATAGAATCAGATGAGCTCTCTTCAAACCATACATTAATGGCCTACCCACTCTAGTGGAACAATTCTTAAATCCAGAACTCCCACCAATGGGTGAATAAAATGACTGCTGCCTGCACTGTAGACCAAGTCATGTTATCATCCGCTGGGTATGTTTGCAAAGAATCTTGCGCTTTTTCAGAAACCTACTGCAATATAGCACAACAGTAGGGAGAAGGAGGGGAGAGAATCAGGCTTTTGTTTGTTTTTTAATTGAAGAAAAGCCCCTAAAAACCACAACAGGACACTTTTATCAGGCTAAATTACAGATGTTTATATATTATAATAATGCATCTGAACTCAAGAAGTAACCTTCCAGGCTTTCCTCTCTGATAGTTTATTGGGGCTGGGACATTTGGCGATCGGGGCCAGGAAGGAGAAGGGAGGCGGGGGTCGGGCTGTGTGGATGTTTGGGATAGGTGCATGGGTGTGTGACGGCCACTGTGTGGCCACGCACCTGTGCAGCTTAGAGGGAACATAAATTATAAGTATTATGTATTAGCATGCATCTGTGGCCCGGTTGTAATGTTGTGTACTGTAATGTGGAAGACCTGGATTGAGATATTTGTTCTCATTGCTTTTCTGTGGGTTAACTAGAACTTGTTAGATAATGGAATGAGTGCTCTGGTTTGGGGATGGGTGGAAAAAACCAGTAAATCTGTTCTCTTGCAACCTGAGCACTCTAAGCAATTCAGTTCTAGTATTTGATGTTGATGCCCGATTCCTGCGTAGAAATAAGGTGCCTGTAGTGCAGTAATCCCCCTTGCTCTAATAAGGATGGAAGAGCATAGTGTGACGTTCAGTGCAGATACTTTTGAAACCCTGGTTGGTAATTAATTCCCATACTGAGTAGTCCTCAGAAGTGAATTCAGGCACCAACTGCAGCACCTAAGTTTCTGTCATCTTTAATAATGCACATGCAAAGTAAGTGTAAATCAGTGCAGTGATTTCTGCAGACAGACTGCTCCAGTGCTGCCGCTGCTGCTGCCTGATGCGTTGTCAAGCCATGGCTGACTGAAATTGGCGTGACACATGTCAGTTCCAACTGGAGCATTCAAGAAACTTGAAAGCACTATTGAAACGGATGCTGCTGTTTCACTCAGCTGCTTGCTGATGAATGATAGTGCCTGTGCGTGCTTCCAGTGCTGCTTATTTGCTCAAGCGGAAGAACCAAAATGAGAGGCTGGGCAAGATACAGAGTAAGGGAGGGCTACCCACTTGTCTTCTCCACCTCCACCCTTCTGAGCGGTGAAGAAGCTGCGGGTGCAGTGTGGAAAGGGAGGAGACCTAATGTTCTCAGAAAGAGGAAGGCGTGGTGATCTGAAATATAGTCTCTGCATATGTCTGCTGTGTTCAGTGTCTCATTACCAAGTTGACTTTTTTTTTTTTTTTTTTTTTTTAAATTGCTTTGTGTCCTCGGAAAACAGACTTTGATCTGCTGTCACTAAATAAATATGGCTGTGTCTGACACTCAATCTCAATATTTATTCCCAGCTTTTCCAGGTCACTGATATCACATGATAATTGTTTATCAAAGTGTTGATTGGCCAAGCAGTAAGGACCAGAAAAGAAAAGTACATGCTAACCAGCACAAACACATTTTTAAGACTCTACTGCCCTCAGAATATAAGTAAACATTTAGGTGTGACTTTTTAAATAAAATATTGGAAAACTTTTGTAGGTAGCAGAGGTAGATTACTGCACAAGCCTATGGGGCTCGTGCCCAGGAGCCCACACAGTGTGGGGGCCCTCCACCCTGCCAGTGCTGGGCAGGGGACTGGGGCCGCCGTGGGCCAGAGGCCAGGCTCTGCTCTCCTGCCCTGCCTATGGGCCAGCTGGGCCACCTCTGGGGGTGGGGTCAGCCGGCGGGACTGATTGCTCCGTTCCAGGGGTGGGGCCGGATGGTGTGCAGTAGATGTCCACGCGGCCTTTGGGCTGCACTAGAAGCCACACCACATGTGCCAGTCAGTCCAGCTGCCCCTGGGGGCCAACCAACTGGGCCGGTGGCAGCCTCTGGCCCCAGGAACCCCAGCACCAGCCCACCTGCCTGGTGCAAAGCCTTAGGCTGGAGTGGGGGCTGTGGCCCCAGGCGGGGGTTGGGACTCCAGGCAGGGGAGGGCCCACAGTGGGGGAGGCCCAGGGGCCCTGAGGCCCCCAATCCACCTCTGCTAGATAGGCGTCAAAGGTTTGACTTCCCTTTGGATGATCAGATCCATTAGTTAACTGTATTCCAAATACAAGTTCCTCGCTTCTGGGTAAATGATACTACAATGCAGTTAATGTTTTTACAAATCGTCTGCTATGGTATATCTGCATAGCTTGCAAGAGCAAGCCACCCAGCTCAGATCAATGGATTTGTGTCATGAGGTTCACGCTAGCACTCTTTAATGCGGGGGAGGGGGAACAGCTTGGACTCTGAAGCCTTCTGCCCTAGGTTTCATAGCATGAGGCGTGGGCTCTGTAGACATATACTAGGAGTCAGGCTTCTAATATAAAATGAAGATTGTAACCTCCATGGGCCATGGCTTGTCTTCTGTATTGTACAGCACAGAGCATGCTCTTCATACATGCTCAAGGCCCCAGTTCAGCAGATGCTTAAGTATGTGCCTATCCTGTGTTTCCCATGAGGTGCACTCACTTGGTGGTGCAAAGGTCCTCGCCCGGCTACAGACAGACCTCTCAGCTCTCAAGAGTCGTCTTTTAATTTTCAAAAGGCTGGCATGGTGAAGTATGTTCCGATTACAAAGTAACTGATGCATGATGTCTTCCTGAGTTTGCCCACAGCTTGAAACAGCAGCTCTAAAGCTTGAATTGCCCTTTCATTTTGGTGGATCTTAAAATAGTCTGGGTGTCTGCATTAAGTGTCAGCATTATGAATGATTTCATTGATCATCAAAACATAAGAGAGGGGAGAGAAAAATACTATGTTAGAGATCTACTGCAGTTTCCCGAAGTGTGGGATATGCCCACTGGAGTGCATGGAGGACCACCTGTATTAATTAAGTGACATGTCTAGGTTTGATTTCATGAAAGAGGACTTTTCCCCCCAAAAATGCTGAAGTAAAGGGGACTCCCACAGACTGCAAAGAGGCTATGTGTATGTTCAAATACCTTGCTGAATTGTGGGCAAAATCTAGATATTTAACAGTTAGATTTTGGTGGTGGTGAATCTAGATTAGTGCAGAAAGCAAATATTGATCTCGTGTAACTGATGGTTTTTCCGCATAATACAATATTTAATTGAGGCCAATTGTCAAGCTCCCAGGATGATCCTCTATTTTTAAGTCACACTCCAGTGACCATTTGTTGAAAAGAATGCTGAGGGCTGCCATTGCTCAAAAGCACTGCTTTAGATTGTCTCCAAGAAACTCTGATAGACTTTAAACAAAAAAGTACTAAAAGATAACGGTTGGTTTCTGACAAATTCAGGGATAAGTTTGTAAAATTACTTTAAAGATTGTTGCTCTAAACTTGAAAGACCATTAATATTTAACTCCTAGACAAACTTCATTCAATACTTCTGACCTTTGCTAATATAAAAAAGAGAGCCATGTTTCATTTGAAACAGAATTTTCTGAAGGGGGAGCATACATAACATACCCTGATCAGCCTACTTCAAGACTGTACAGGAACAGTCTGTCTCCAGAGGAACCTTAAAGCATTTATGAAGGCACTGCATAGCAGGTGCTTTTGTAACCCAAATACTAGAAGACAGTTAATTATTGATAGCTGTGTAGGTGCATGCTGTGTTTGCCAGTCTCATAACTCAAGTAGGATGTTAACAAATAGATAACTGATTATAAAGTCATTTGTCATTCTACTTACACTTCCCCCTGCCTACCCCTGTACTGCTTTAATGTAATTGAAAGGTTCTTGTATCAAGAACTTTTTGAGGTTGGTAGGTTTGCCTTCATGTTTTGTATTTTGAGAACTTTTCAATGGGTAGGTGTGTTTGTGTGTGTGCATGTGCTGCATTGGCTCAAGTTTCTTGTGAGCCTCACACTTGAATGCTGACTTTCTTCCTGATTATTTGGAATCTTCTCTCCCAACAGTTAAAAGGGGTTTGAAATTTCTGCATTTGCAGTAGAATTAGCTAACAGCTCATGTGGTGGGCACAGCAGGCTAGAAAAACAAGCATGGTGTACAGTAACATCAGTCCTTCTTCCCAAGAGAACCAAAGAGTAAGAAAAGTCAAACATAATTTGTCAGCTCCTACGGGAGAAACAGAAGTAAGGGGGATGTTGGAGTGTAGGACACAGAGGAATTGCCAATGTAGATCAGCTCATTGCCCCGTCTAGTCTGGTATCCTGTTGCTGACATTTGTCAGCACCTAGATACTTCAATGAATGGGGGAGCGGAAATGATTTTTCCTGGGAGGAAAGACTTTTTTTTTCCCCCTCCCAGTCCCTGAAATTAAAAGTTAGCATATGCCCAGAATCATGAGGGTTTATATGCCTTCCAAAACAGCTTTAAAACAATTACTGTTACAAACCTTGGTTTTCTTGTTGGACATGTAATTGTCTCTGGTATTCTTGAAATCTTGCTAAGCTCCAAACTAGTGGAACTCAGTCCATCTATGCACTGCGTGCAGTGTACTTCCTTTTCTCCTTCTAGTTTCAAATTTACCACTTTTCAGCTTCATTTTAATGTCCTTTTTTTCTTGTACTGAGATGTGAATAAAGTTCTGACCTCCTTTCTGTATAATCATTATTCCATATAGATTTATCATCTCTCTTCATAATCAATATAATGTTAATAATTTCTGGAAAGCTTTGTTGTGTTTGCAGTGTGCCACAGTAGTTCCTCTTTGCTGGCCCACACAATCTGAAAAGATAAGTTACCTTAATGAAAATAGCTTATTCTGTGTGTGCCAGAAATCTGTCCAATACTTTGACTTCCTTTTTCCAGAGAAATAGGGGAATTAGAGAAACTGTAGCAGGTGTGGGATAGGTACAGTGTAGAGGGGGAAATGAAGAAATTGACAAGAGCTGGTTTCTGACAAGTTGTGATAAGTTTTGTATAAATTCTTTGAAGATAGCATCTCTAAACTTCACAAGCTGTCAGTATTTAGCTGCCTCTCTTTGGCAGAGAGGACATCTCCACTAAGCTTTGCCACCGGAGTGCTGTAATGTAGACACATCTGAAGTGTGACACAGTGGGTCATTGGTAGTTTGCAACTCTGTCAACAACTCTTGTCAGGCCTTCCTGTCAGACTCATTACACCTAACACACTATTACATTACATACCACCTTTTTTGTGCGTGGGTGTTTGGGTGTATGTGTGGCATTAGACAACTAATAATTCACTAATCACTAATATTTGTGTGTGGAGGTAGGAGAGGCATACAAAGAGTTATGCATTTTAGAATTATGTTCTTAAAGCGTGATTGGCAAGCAGTGCGTAAACTCAGTCTACCCCAGACAAAAGTGTGTATTTGTCTGTTCCTGCCTGATGATCAGGCAGGAACAATGAAAGCGGACTTGCATGAAAGGGTAAACAAAACCTTCTCCTTCGAGTGATTGCTCACGTCGACTCCAATTAGGTGTGCGCGCGCATCGTGCACGGCTGCCGGAAAGAATTTCCCTAGCATCCCCAGAGGGTTGGCTACAGAGCCCCCTGGAGTCGCGCCTCCATAGCGCCCTTTATAAGGGCTCGCCGACCCTCCCCTCGCCAGTTCCTTCTTACCGCAGTGACGGCTAGTCGGATCTTGGCTTTCTCGTGGTAGAGATCCACCCTAGTATCCCACTCTCTTCTGAATCTCGTTTCAGTTAGTTAGCTTAATTTTTCATTGTTTAGTTTTCCTTTCTTTTCTCTCTTTCTTAGCCTTAGTTAGTCAGTAGCTACTAAGCCTAGGGGCCGAGGCATGCCTCGAGCCCCAGGCTTCAAACACTGCATGGAGTGCAACAAGCCCATGCCGAGGAGCGATCCGCACTCCACGTGCCTGAAGTGTCTGGGAGAAAAGCACTTGGGGGAGAAGTGCACAATCTGTAAGTCGTTCCGGCCTAGAACGCAAAAGGATCGATCCCAGAGACTAAAAGTACTCCTCATGGAGGCGGCACTTAGACCCTCCCCCAGCGCCCTGACGCCTACCGCGGTCTCGACGCTGCCAAAGAGTTCCCCGGCACCGGGGACCTCGGGGCAATGTAAGGACAAGGGGGATAGGCACCGAGTAACATCGGCGCCGAAATCGGGCTCCCGGCACCGGTCACCCTCACAGGTACCGAGGAAAAGGCACCGCGCGGATAGAGGCCGGTCGCTGCCCGCCGCCCTCCAAGGACAGCACAAGGGGTAAGGACATGGTGCGACCCATGCAGGGCCACGTAGTTGCCACCCCAAGGACGCCCAGGCCGTCGACGCCACCCCGGGGTGCGGGGCTGTCGAGTCCGGCACCGGAGACCTCCCCGGGACGGGAGCTCGCGGAGGATGTGGAGATCACGAGGTCCCCGTCCGCGCCTGAGACGTTTGAGGCTGCCAGGGAGCTCAGAGAGAGTACGGTACCGCACCGCAGTGACTCCGGCTCCGCGACCGCCGCCTCGGCACCGGACAAGCCTCGTCAATCAAGAGGCAAACCCACGCCAATGTTGGCCCATCACTCACCCCGGCACTGCTCCCTGATGCAGACGTCCACAGCACCGCCATGGTCCCCGAGGAGCGAATCGCCATCCGGGTCAGAGGCGGGGTCAATCGCTTCCGGACGAGCCATTCGCGCTCATCGTCCCGGCACCGCAGGGAAGCGTTTCCGGCATGGCAGAACCCTGACAGCTGGCCCTTCTGGACACCGTGGGCATATCACCAGTCTAGAGGGGGGCCAGTCATCCCGCTCCCTCTCCACGGCACCGACCTTCTCCAGACCTCGCAGTCGGTCCGAGACAGTCTCTCGCCCCGACACGGTACGAGATGGGGACGGGCACCCATCGCGCACCTCGGCACCGTGAGGCGCCTGCGCGGAGCCACCACCCGAGGACATTGGCATCGCAACCAGTGCCTCGACGCCGCGAGAAACCCTGGACCCAGAGGATCCCTCGCTCATCAAAGGATCTTCATCCTCGTCACCAGACGAGGCGGTGGCGGGGTCCACCCCAGCCCCCCCATCGGAGGACGGTAGAGCGCACCAAGACCTCCTCAGGAGGGTAGCCCTCAATCTGGGCATCCAGGTTCAGGAGGTCGTCGAGGATGTTCAGGACCCAATGACGGACATTTTATCCTCCTCAGGTCCTTCGAGGGTAGCTCTGCCATTGATTAAAAACTATAGACAGGACTATGAAGTCAATCTGGCAGACTCCCTCCTCAGCGTCGCCCACCCCCAAGAGGGTAGAGCGGAAATACTTCGTGCCGCCCAAGGGGTATGAGTACCTGTACACTCACCCTACTCCGGGGTCCCTAGTCGTCGCGGCTGTGAACGACAAGGAGAGACAAGGGGCGCAAGCGCCAACACCAAAGGCCAAGGACGCTAAGAGGCTGGACATCTATGGCCGAAAGGTGTACTCTACGGGAGGCCTACAGCTAAGGGTGGCAAACCAGCAGGCCATCCTCAGTAGGCACACTTTTAACTCTTGGAGCTCGGTGGAAAAGTACTCGAGTGCATTACCGCCGGACTCTAGAAAGGAGTTTACGGCATTAACAACTGAGGGTAAAGAAGTGGCAAAAGCCTCCCTCCAGTCAGCCTTGGACGCTGCGGACGCGGCTGCCCGCGTGATGGCCTCGGGGATCTCCATGCGTCGTAGCTCCTGGCTACAAGCATCGGGGCTCCCATATGAGGTCCAGCAGACCGTGCAGGACCTCTCGTTCGAAGGCCTGTCGCTCTTTTCCGAGCAAACGGACTCGAAGCTCCACAGCCTCAAAGACTCGAGAGCGACTCTGAAATCTTTGGGGATGCATACCCCATCTACACAAAGACGCCACTTTAAGCCCCAACCACCACCACGCCCCTACCAACAACACCAAAGACAGGACTCTGGCCGTAGGAGGGGCAGGAACAACAATGGTGGAAATAGCAGGAAGAGGTCATACCCTCCCTCAGGGAAGAACGACGGCCCCTCGGGAAAGTCCCAGGGCCCAAAACAGGGCTTTTGAAGGACCGCCCGAGGATGGAGTACCAGTCCGCAAAGATCCAGCCCCACCATTCCTAAATCGCTTATCCCATTTCTGCCGGGCATGGGGCCTATATTACATCGGACAAATGGGTCCGGCGCACGGTAGAGGTGGGATACTCTATCCAATTCCACTCTACCCCCTACCCCCGCCCCCCCCAAACCTGCGTCCCTCTTCAGGGACCCCTCTCACGAACACCTCCTTCGCGAGGAGGTCCAACAGCTTCTATCCTTAAGAGCAGTCGAAGAGGTTCCAGCAGAGCTAAGGGGGAAGGGATTCTATTCAAAGTACTTTCTGATTCCGAAGTCAAAGGGAGGCCTCAGGCCAATTCTGGACCTCAGATGCCTGAACAGATTCATAAAAAAGATCAAATTCCGCATGATCTCCCTAGCCTCGATCACCCTGTCACTGGATCCAGGGGACTGGTACGCCACCCTCGACTTCAGGGATGCGTACTTCCATATCTGTCATCCCGAGGCACAGGAAATTCCTGAGATTCGTAGTAGGAAACGACCATTTCCAGTTTACAGCACTCCCCTTTGGGCTGTCCACGGCACCCAGGGTATTCACAAAATGCATGGCGGTAGTGGCGGCCTTCCTCAGGAAGCGGAGAGTGCACGTGTTTCCCATATCTGGACGACTGGCTGGTGAAAGGGACGTCCAGCACGCAAGTGGAGGAACACATAGACCTCATAAAGCACACTTTCGAAAACCTCAGTCTACTAATAAATTTAAAGAAGTCCACTCTGGTACCAACTCAAAAAATAGAATTTATTGGAGCAATTGTGGACTCTATCACCTCCACAGTGTCCCTCCCACGGGCACGCTTCCTAAGTATCGCCACCCTAATAGAGGGGTAGTCTCACCACCCCATGACCACAGCTCGGACATGCCTAAGACTAATGGGCCACTTTGCGGCATGTACCCAGGTTGTTCCCCACGCCAGACTACACCTAAGACCCATGCAACTCTGGCTAGCCTCAGTATATCAACCATCCAGAGACCCTCTGGACAAGGTGGTAACCATTCCACCTCACATTCTGACGTCTCTACAATGGTGGACGGTCAGGGATGTGGTATGTGTGGGGGTACCTTTTCAGAAATTGCAACCAACCCTAACTCTGGTGACGGATGCGTCAGACCTGGGATGGGGAGCCCACCTAGGTCGCCTGAAAACTCAGGGTCGGTGGACCCAACAGGACTTGTCCAGTCACATCAATGTAAGAGAGCTGCGAGCAGTCTTCCTAGCATGCCAGGCCTTCGAACACTACATAAAGGGTCAGTGTGTGGCAGTGAAGTCAGACAATATAGCGATGGTTTTCTACATAAACAGACAAGGAGGGGCCCGCTCCTCCCCCCTCTGCAGAGAAGCCCATGCCCTCTGGCGATTCTGTATTCCCCGGGGGAACCACCTGGAAGCTTCCTATCTTCCAGGAGTCCAGAACACCCTGGTGGACTCCTTAAGCCGGGCGATTCAAGCGCACGAATGGTCACTTTGCCAAGACGTGGCCCAATCCAAATTCCAGACGTGGGGGACTCCCCGTCTAGACCTCTTCGCCACGATAGACAACGCCAAGTGCAGGAAGTTCTGTTCCTTCCGTGGCCTGAGCAAAGGTTCGGTGGCGGACGCCTTCCAGATCATATGGGGTGACGAACTCCTCTACGTGTTTCCACCGTTTCCACTGATCCACTTGGTTCTGTCAAAAATAAAGAGGGACAAGTCATCCCTTATACTGATTGCACCAGCATGGCCATGCCAACACTGGTTCCCCACCCTCCTGGACCTGCGGATGGTGGCACCCATCAGACTCCCACTGTTCCCAGACCTACTTACCCAACAGGGGGGCGCAATACGCCACCCTGACCTTCAGTCACTCCACCTAATGGCGTGGAGGCTCCATGGCTGAGCCAGAAGGAGATGCAATGCTCGAATCCCGTGAGGGAAATCCTGATGGAAAGCAGGAAACCATCTACAAGGTCAACTTACCTGTCAAAATGGAAACGCTTTACCACCTGGTGCGAGGGGAGGTCCCTGTTCCCTAAGAGGGCCAACCTCCCAGCTATCCTCGACTACCTGCTCCACCTTAAGCATGAAGGATTATCTACATCCTCACTAAAGGTCCACCTAGCAGCCATCTCCGCCCTGCATCCACCGATAGAGGGCAGCTCGGTCTTCTCAAATGCTATGGTGGGCCGCTTCCTTAAGGGGATAGCTAAAAGGTTTCCCCAGATTATAGAACCAGTTCAACAATGGGACTTGAACCTAGTATTCCGGGCGCTCACCAAAGCCCCATTCGAACTGCTAGCGACATGCCCTGAGCTCTGCCTCTCATGGAAGGTTGCATTCCTAGTGGCAATTACATCTGCCAGGAGAGTCTCCGAGTTAAGAGCCCTCACATCGGAGCCACCTTATACGGTGTTCTTCAAAGACAAGGTCCGGCTTCGACCGCACCCAGCCTTCCTATCTAAGGTGGTCTCTGCCTTCCATACGAACCAGGACATCTTTCTACCAGTGTTCTACCCGAGACCTCATACCTCAGACCGAGAACGGGCCTTACACTCACTTGACGTAAGGAGGGCCCTTGCCTTCTACGTCGAAAGAACGAAAGCCTTCAGAAAGTCTCCTCAACTGTTCGTGGCCATAGCCGACAGAATGAAGGGACGCCCGGTCTCGGCACAGACAATCTCGTCCTGGATTACATCATGCATAAGGATGTGCTATGGACTAGCAAATAAGCCAGCCCCAAAGATCACGGCCCATTTGACAAGGGCCCAGGCCACGTCAACAGCCTTTGCAGCTTGTGTACCGATCCAAGACATATGCAGAGCAGCAACCTGGTCCTCAATCCACACGTTCGCAGCCCATTACGCGATCACCCACCAAGCAGCAGAGGACGCAGCGGTCAGCAGGGCAGTGCTGAAGTCCCTAAAAGATTAACCTCCGACCCCTCCTCCGGTAAGTGCTTCGGAATCACCTAATTGGAGTCGACGTGAGCAATCACTCGAAGGAGAAAAGACGGTTACTAACCTTTTTCTGTAACTGTCGTTCTTCGAGATGTATTGCTCACGTCCACTCCGAACCCGCCCACCTACCCCTCTGTCGGATCCTCGGCAAGAAGGAACTGGCGAGGGGAGGGTCGGCGAGCCCTTATAAAGGGCGCTATGGAGGTGCGACTCCAGGGGGCTCTGTAGCCGACCGTCCGGGGATGCTAGGGAAATTCTTTCCGGCAGCCGTGCACAATGCGCGCGCACACCTAATTGGAGTGGACGTGAGCAACACATCTCAAAGAACGACAGTTACAGAAAAAGGTTAGTAACCGTCCTATCAGCTGAGCCTCTTAAAAGGCAAGGGGCCTGAACTAATTTCCAATGGCTAATGACACACTGGTGATTAGTATTTTTGTGAAATACATGTATTTAACACTATAGGACAGGGAAACATGTGGCCCATGGCCACACGCAGCCTGCGAAGCCCTTCCAATTGGCCCGTGACTGTGCTCTGTGAGACCACACTCTTTCTCTAATAGAGGGTGAGAGAGCATGGTATTGTGGAGCGCAGTTTTGCATACACAGCATTCAGTACCCTAGTATTTTGATTTATGGTATGTACAGCCCACTTGAAGTTCATTTCAGTCAAATCTGGCCCACCATAGCAAATGAGTTTGACATTCCTGTTTATAGGAGAAACTATGAATACTCACTGTTACACTTTCCTATTATTTGGTCACAGACTTTAAAAACAGATTTCCCACAGACAGGTGGAAAGGCAGCTGTCTGCCTGTCTGTTATTGAATTAAAAAGATGTGACCAAAAACAGTGGAAGCTCCATTTAGATACGAGTCTGCTGTGGGCTAAGAAGCCCACAAAGTAAAGAACAGGACGCAGTCATCCTGAGCATGGGGAGAAACAATGAGTTTGTGGAGATAAAGGAGAGAGAGAAGTTATTCTGGCATCCATCACTGGAGAGACGCAAGGGATCAGAGCTCTTGCAAACTGAGGGTCGGTCTATACTGCTCGCTGTTTTCAGCAGCAGTCAAACAGAGAGACACAAGTTAGTTAAAATATCTTGCATTTCTCAGTTCGACTGCCCTATGCCTGGCATGTACACTGTGCTGAATCAAAGGGAGAGGCCTCCCTTCAACTCAGTGCCACTTCAGTTGCTGGGAAAGTCTTATTAGATCAGCTTCCCAGTCGACTGAGAGGGTCTTCACAGACCCAATCAGTTGATCATGAAGGTCGATCTGGTGGTGGTGTTTTGCTGCTTTCTGTGAAGACTAACCTTGAGAAAGATAGGTCTTTCAACCAAGGGGTTTGAAGGTCTGTGAGAACTGAATATAGATGAGAAATGTCTCCAAGAAAGACAAGCGAAACCAGCACATTATACTTCTGTGAAAGGTCTTGTGTGTGGAATGTCAACCATGGTTAGAAATAAAAAGATTTCTTACCAATCTTGAACCAGGACTTAGCTTGTTGGGAGTCAAGTCTTAGCTATTCTAAAGAGATTTTACTTTGTTTTGCTTGTTTTTTCCTCTCTACTTGAACTCAATTAAAAAAATGTTTTTTGTTTTATTTTGATTTAAACTATTGCTGTGCTGTGTTTGAATTGAATGATTAACTCCAGTTAAAGCAGCCAGCTGCTATATTTACCTCTTTAAGAGAGCAATAGACTCTGTTACTACTTTGAATGTTCCAAGAGAGAGCTGAACACTTCAGGGCAGATGATTTTGTGGACATTCAGGACTGGGGATGCATGGGAGTCACCATATGAGTGGTAACTAAAGCTGATAGAAGGCAGGGTAGGATGTTGTAGGAAGGATGCTGAGGTGCTGAACTAGGGCTACATAACACACATAGGCACTTGGGGAACTGTGTGCTTGTCTACTGTCTTTGGTGTATTGCTGTATACCACAGAAGCAGAGCATTTAAGGCACCCACGGTTGCAGGACAGGCAGTCACACAATCCCTCACTGGTCTGGATTGCACCCCAGAACGTGACACTTGGGCAGCTGGGAGGCCCAGAACAGATAAGCCGTAAGCTGTGATGCTTACATGTTTCTGAGCTGGCTTGCTAGCTGTTGTCCGGTAGATGTCAGTTGGCCAAAGAGAGCTTGAGGTTTGCTGCCCATTATGGATCAATAGAGAGAGGAAACTGAGGGCTGCCAGTGCTTTGGAAGGATTTGAAGAGCTCACTGAGTGAGGGAAATGGAGGTATGAACATGTGCAGAACCTGCTGTATGTGATCTAAGGGTTTCTGAGCTCTGCTGATCCTGTAGTTTGAGCGGTAGCAGATGTGTTATTGAATAATGCTTTGGAATTAGTGTTTGAACTCTCATGTTAAGCTTCACATTGAAGGTTTTTTTAATTTGTGTATTTCTGGCTTTAATTAGCCTCTACTTTTGATTTTTCTCTTTTCTTAATTTAAAATGCTATATTTGCAGCCTGAACACCAGTGGGAAGCATGCTGAGACCCATGCAGTATATTAATCTCACAGATGTGCTCATTGTATGGGTACTTCTGATCTGCTTGGGCATTAATAAATGGGCTGCATCCGCAGCGATGAGGAGAAAGGATGAACTGTGGCTGGGCTTTCCCTTCTCCAGTAATGGAAGGGAAGCACCTGCTGATCTCAAGATGGCTGAGCATGGATTTCCAGAAAGGTAGAGTGCTTAAATCGTTAATCATACTCTAACCAAATGCTGTCGGCGTATATCCAACATATTCAGAGAAGTAAATGGCAAAGTTTAAAAATGACCTTAACTTTAAACTCCATTCTTCTACCTTGGTTGTCTCCTAAGCTTTGATGTTAAAGCATGGAAGTAAAAATACTAAAATTGCTTCATTATTCTGCTAAACAAGTTTGGCAATAATCACTGATAAAACACGTCTTACTTCACAAATAGTTGATTTCTACACAGTACTTCATTCTGGTTTGACACTTGCGAATTAAAATACCATTGAATTGGTGCCACAGAATATTTTCAAGATGAGCATATTGCTCTGAGTATCTCTGACCAAGGTGCCAAAGAATCTATTAATCTTGGGAATTTATTCCTTTTAAAGCACTAGTTAGAACATTTAACTGTGCATTCACACCATGCATTGGACTTCATGTAGCATCCTAATTTTGTGCCTTCTGTGAGATGATGGTTAAAGCTTAAACTATAGACAAACAAAAAAAACCCCAGAAAAACCTACTGACGGCACAGAAGCAAAAGCATCTTTTCATTCAAGAGATCTGGTGCATGTGTGGATGACCACAAATGCTTGTGCTAATGATTTTTTTAAAAGGATGGATTTGTTGCATTTAATTACTGTTAACACTGCAGAGTCAGCACATCTAAGCAGAGTGAGCTGGATTCTATCTCTGTGTATCAGACAGGTTTACTAAATGTTAATAGAGTACACCTGTACAGAACCCATCAAGGGCAGTGGAGTTCCAGAGATACCATGAAGGGCTTAATTTAGTTTACAGAATCTGTTGATAACTTGTAGTGGTGAGTGAAAAGGAAAGATCCCACCTTGAGCCTTAGAACCCCAGCTGAGATTTCAATCTTGATACTAAAAACCAAACAAACTAAAAAGAGAATCTCTGTTAAGTTTAACTCAATATGAAATTGGACACAGACATGGACCCCAACTATGCAATTTTTAGTTTCTTCAGAGAGCTGCGTTTCAAACATCTTCTTCTTATCTGCAGGGATCATCCTGTCTTAATTTTAGCTTTTGTTAAACTTTATGGCATGGGCAGTCCATTGTTGTGGTGGGTTTTGTTTTTGAGGCGGGGGGTATCAAGCTTTAAATGTCTTGGTCAAGATCTGGACTCCAGACAAACATTTTTCACACTGCAATAACGATGATAAGTAAATGAAAAGGTTTTGCTATACATAGAAATTGGTCTTGCGGTCTGAATTTGGCCTGCGCTTTGCCTATTGACTACCCCTGCTTTGATATTTGTTATGAAGTAATACTGAATGTAATATTTATATCAGTATTCCCTGTATACTTCATGCTTTTATGGGAAGAGGCAAGGGTGGGAGAGAAGGGACAGGTAGCTTAGTTGTTTGGATTGCTCATGAATTTAACTGAATCCAAGCTTGGCCATTTTCCAAGACACACATGGTGAATGAAATGCACTCTAATTCATAAGTCTCATTTTAAAAATTCTATTACCTCAGTGTTAAGGCTAAAACCATAAATCCCCAGGATGGGAAAGCCCCCTGATAGGATTGTGGCAGTGGTGGCCATTGAAGAGGCAGCTTCTTGCCAAGTGGTGTCTGGTAGTGTCAGGTTTATCTCCTCCTCTAAATATTGGAGAACATGGAACATTCCGGCCACCATTGTATTGTGCATGTAGCATTTTGAGTTTTAAGACTGGCATAATAGAATAAATCAGTGATAAATTTCTGATGAGGTATCCTGTCTCTGTTAGAGCCAATGCAAAATGCTTCAGAAGAAGCTGTAGAGCTATAATAATGTAACATGATACTGTGTGTCTTCCTTTTCTCTGCTGGTGACAGTTCATGCCATGATGCATGTGAATTGCTCTCTCCATAGCTAAAACTTCAGATTTTAGAGGAAAAACCAGAAATGTTTGGAGAGGGTGGGGCATGATGGCATTTCATCAGATCCCTAGGTTAAAGTGCTTAGTTACTAGATCAGTGGTTCTCAACCACTGTGTCAGGACACAAAGGTGTGTCATGAAGAGCTAGGAGGTGTGTTGCAGAAAATTGCCTGCTCAAGTTGGAGCTGGCTTGGGGCTCCTGCTGCCTGCCTCCCACCGCTGCCCTCAGCGGCCTGCTCCTGCCCTACAACACAGGTGGCAGCCATGGCCAGATGAGTAAAGGAACTTAGAGGCTGTAGCCCCGGGCTGGGGGGGCACTGCCCACCAGCCCCACAAAATTAAACCCTGCCCTGCCAAGCCAGAGTACAGGGGCACCAGCCCATGCTGGCTGGATTCTGCCCTCACTGCCACAGCATCCAGAGCACCACAGCCTCCCAAGCACTCCCAGCCCAAGAGCCATGGCCACTACTACTGGCTTGTCTTCCTCTGCTCCTGGGTTGGCTGGTCTCTGGAGCACCGCAGCCTCCAGCGCTCTCCCTGCCTGAGCACTGCTGCAGCCAGATTGTAGTGTGTTATGCAGGGGAACATCATCCATCGGGTGTGTTGTGTTGGAAAAAAGGTTGAGAGCCACTGGACTAGATGGTATTAGCGTGATGGGGAAGATGAGGAATGCAGTTTTGGGCATGTGTTGCTTAAGTATCTATCTAGGGATTTGTACTGCCTCCCATTGCCATGGTACTGGAGCACTTTTCACTTAAAATTAGTTAGGAATAAGGAAGTCCCTAGTGACCTTCATGTAGCTGATGGCAGAAACTACACAAGGAGATGTCAGATGGGCTGAGAGCTGGAGTTGAATGTAAGTAAACAGGTCAAGAATGACACAGTAAACTTTTTAAAATCTTTGTCATAAGGCTACTAGCTGAAGTTGTGTATAGATAAAATCACACATGGGGATGGGAGCCAAGGATGGAGGCACGAGACCCATAATGTGAATGAACCAGAACTTGCCAAATGAGACAATCGGAGGGGTAGGAGGAGAACCAGAAGAGGGTAGTTGCCAGAGCCAAAAGAGGGCAATATTTTTGAGAAGTGGTATGTAATTAGCTGTCGGAAGTTAACCAAGACGTCAGAGAATGGCAATGGAGTAGGGGCCCTGAGATTTGGCCAAAAGGAAATAATTGGAGACTTTGAGAACAGCTTTTCAGAAGAGGAGGAGGAAGCTGGATTGAAGGGTGGCATTGGAAGTTCTGCTGATCTTGTTGACTCTCTCTCTTTTTTTAAAACGAAAAAATGACTGGTCCTGGATGGAGAGAGAGGAGAGCATGGTTAGTGGTTGAAGATGGGAGGAAGGTTTTGATGGTAGCCGGAGGTGGTGAAATAGTACTGAGCAGGAGTAGTAAAATGGAATCAGTAAGAGAGGGCGAGTAATACTGCTGAAGGAAGGCAGAGAGAACTAGCTCTGTGCTGAATGAAGTCGTCGTCGTGATCATGGGACTTTCTCCTGAAACATTTGGCACCATGGGACTTCTCTGCAATCTGGAATTTGTTTTATTGGTGCTGTTTTTCTATTTGGCAGCTGTTTATGGATAAACATAACTTGTAAGATTATATAAGGTATTATGAGGGATAACTGAAAAAGCCCGTGAAGAAATATAGTTACTGTTTAAAAACAATTAACAAAAGTGAAGCTTTTTTCAGATTCTGGATTGTTGGATTGTTGGGTTCTGAATATAAAAGTTCTCCCTCAGCGCTGGTGTTCATGAATGCTCATTTCAGCTCTTGCATTCTGTCAGAATGTTGAGCTTTAAACTTTGTCTATCTACTCCCTAAACCAAAATCATTGTTTACAGTCTAAATTTTCATGAAATGCTAAAGTGCACTGTGTTCCTTGCACTCTTAAGGTAGCTTAGATTTAGGGTTTCGTTAGCATCATATTTATGCTAAGCAGGATGATAATTGTTTACATGTTAAGGGATTCAGAATCTAGTCAATTCCAAAGGTGGTTTTTTGAGGTGCAGCAAGATCCACAGATCTGTCAGTGGTTTTCAGCTTGCTTCCGTCTCCGTGGCATCATCAAACTTGTCAGTCACTGGGGCTGGAACTGCCAGTCAAATCAGCTTTGACAGACTAGGATAGCTGAAGATGAAATGAATTGATAGTATGAAATCTGGAAAAATGGAGAACTATTTTCTCTAAACAATCTACAGTAATATGGGTGATTAAAACTTTAAAATACTATTAGTTTGCTTGAATGTTTGTCTGGGTGCCTTTTTTTAAAGGTCTGCATCACATTGCTTGTTGTAAGTTGAGCAGTGGGCCAATCTTAAAAACTAGAATAATAAATCTACTAATAACTACACTTTAAAGGGATATAATTATGCAAAACTTGTAGATTTGCATGTTTGAGAAACTATCAACTCAGTAGCGTGAGTGAGGGTGGGAGATGTAAAGAAAACAGAATTGAGGAAAGAGAATTAAGTGCTGTAGTACTGAATAATTTTTTTAAGCTCAGAGCTATAGTTAACACCATTTGTATCAGATATCCCAGTTCAAGGAGCTAGATGTAGCCTATCTCAGCCTCTCTGACCCATGGGACAGTGTAACATAGTTGTTTAAGCAGGATTTGTTGGGTGATTGTAGACGTCTACTTTCTTTCTGACAAAGCTGTTTGTGAGAATATAAAATCTCCTTTCCAATTTTATGTCCTATTCTTCGTGTTTGCTTGTCTTAAGTGTCCTTTGTTTTTAGTTCCTTTACAGGGGAGAGAGAAATTTAAACACTTTTCATGTTGCAGTGAGATGAGTGCAAACTTGAGTAACACACTCCTGTAAACAATTATAGGAAATCTGGGTTTCTGGATTTTTATTTGAGAAGCAGGCTTGAATCTATTGTAAGGAAAACGCTGTGTTTAGAAAACAATTGCTATTGTCTGTAAAAGAGCATTTACTAAATATTCTTCTACATCAATATTTCTACCCTTTCCTCAAGCTTTGTATTCTTTGTGGCCTCTTAAAATAGTGCCTTTTTCTGCTTGATCTGCGTTGCACAGTACTAATGCTGGATTTCATCCTGCCTTGGGTCAGGAGAAAGCAGGCTGGCAAATAATTCTGAATCCAGATTTAGATCTCCCTCTCTTCCCCTCCCCCACTGTTCTTTATACTTTCTACCTCTTTAACTTGGCCTATTGGACCTTTTGTGAAACCCAAAATTATTTAAGTCTCAATTTTACTGTTGGTATTGAAAAACATGTACCAAAGACTTGCTAACCTGTTCATGGAAGTTGAGGTTGTGATTTTTTTTTTTTTTTTTTTACTTGCTAGGTTTGGGGCAACATGTTGGTGAAAAGCCTGACCCTCTGCCGCTGGGAAGGAAGGCAGAGTTTTGGATTTCTGTTAAGGTCTTGGCCTTGAATTCTGCTTTTGAGATTCCATATTTCAGATCTGCCCCTAGCTAGCAGTGTTTTTCCTTTTGGTTTTGTTTTGGTTTTTATTTAATTGAGGCACATCGCTCCTTTCTTCAATCCACTTTAGAATCAAGGAAGGATTAAGGGTTTTTGTATACTTTCCTCATTTGAAAGCTTCCTGGCTGTGGTTAGTTTAGTTCTGTCTGTCCTCAACTTCTCTTGGGAAAGGTGTGGGGATCACTGCTTCCATCTGATGGCAAACGGATTCTACTTTTACCCAGCAGCTGTGCTATGAAATATAGGATTCAAGTTTCACTCTTGCCCCCTAGTTCTTGAACATCAGCAGCGAAACTGACCAGAATACTGTTACTCTGCTTGGCAGAATTATACATGGCAACAAAGGTGAAGTAGTGATGTCTGCAGACTACTTTGGCTTATGCTTCCTTCATATTTGGAAAGGTATCTTTGCAACCCAAAGGGCTAGAAATGTCACTTCTTAAATGCTGCATAAGTTTAATGTAGGTGCATTCCCCGCTTGCAGGGGACGGGTAGGTGCTAGTAAGCAGGGCTGGCAGAATCACTGCTCAATGCTCCATATTTGTCTTCCTAAGATATTCCATCTATAATAATTGAGCACTCTATCAGCCAAATGATGAGGGTATTTTATTTTCCTTTATAAAAAGGAACAACTCATCTGCCTACATTTATTCTCACTAAGTTCTAAATTCAGCTTGCACTTAGTGTGTTTCTTGTGCATTGAACACAAGTAGATTGCAAAATTTACTTGTATGAATGATCCAGACTTTGAGATTAACATCCAACAACCCTTACACCTTCTTGGAGGTTTTTGCATGAGGTCTTTTTTCATGCAAATCTTAGGGTATAGTTTAAGCCTCTCTCTCATGAATAGCTTTCCTTCCCTTTCAAAGTTGTACTTCAAGAACTGTGATGTAACCTGGGAGAAACTTTCTTTTCCCAAATGCCTTATTGAAACTTCGCTCTGCAAGGTCCTGTGGAATTAAATGGTTGCTATGGCATTGCTGCAGTTGGGTGCAATGCTTACAGCTGACTGACACTGTTTATCGCTGAAAAGGGAGAGAATCAATTTGGCATCAATACAGTTGTTCATTATTTTGTCCAGAGCAGATCCTACTGCGGCTATAGCAGTAGTAAATTCAGGCAAGTGATTCAAGTGCTAAGTAAGAAATAAAGATTTGGTTCTGGCAGAGAGCTCCATTCAATTATTATCTCATGGGAGCATTATCTCATTTCTAACATACTCCTGTTCCACATGCATCACTGTTTTGAGGTGGACTTAAGAATCTCTCATTAACTACCCTGAACTGGCTCTTAATTTTTGAAATTGTCCCTGCATGAGAATCCCGTGACAGTGCAGAAACCCTCTTTCCTCCCTTCTGTTAGTTAGAAACTCTTTCAAAAGGAACAAGGAGTCCTGTGGCACTTTTAAAGACTAACAAATTTATTTATTGTATGAGCTTTCGTGGGAGAAAATCTCACTTCATCAGATGCTTTGAAGATGGGGAACTTAAAGAATGGGAGGAAAATAAATGCAGGGAAATGTATGTCATTGAATCAGGTCAGACTATAACAGCAAATCAAAGTAGTTAAGATTCAAACACTGGTGAACAGCATATAGAGGAAGGTGAAGGCAAATCACCTGTTGTAATGAGAAAAAAATCTGTAGTCCCTGTTTAATCCTGATGCAGTGGAGTCAAATCTGCAGATGAATTCCAGTTCTGCAGTTTCTCTTTGAAACTTTGATTTGTTATTAATTTGTTTGAGCACCGCTATTAACAAGTCGTCAATGGAGTGAGCAGGGAGATTTTGAATGATGTAATTTATGATGTCAGAGTTGTGTCCATTTATTTTGTGCAGAGACTGTCCTGATTGTCCAATATACAAGGCATAGGGGCATTTCTGGCACATGATGATATAAATCACATTGGTAGACGAGCAGGTGAAGGAGCCCTTGATGGAGTAACTGGCTTGATTAGGTCCTGTGATGGTGTCTTGTGTGTAGATATGTGGGCAAAGTTAGCAACATGGTTTGTTGCAGGGATAGGTGCCTGCTTTAATGTTTCTGTTGTTTGGTCTGTAGTTGCTGGTGCGTATCAGGTTAAGGTTGGAGGGCTGTCTGTAGCCGAGGAGAGGTCTGTCTCTCCAGGGCTGAGAGATCTGGAGACTTTTTATCTTGTGATTATTAGCCCTTGTGAGCAGGCTTTGTCCTAGTGGGGGAAAGATTTTTAGCTAGTGCTGCTTAGGTCACTGGGTTGTTTCAAGGCAGAAATATTAAATCCTTTTGCTTCCTTTAGAGCTCTGCTGTGATTTCTACGTGGCAACTTGAAAGCAACCAGATGTTGGTTATTGCTGATCTACGTCCCATACTCTTCAGGCATTAGAACAATGAATGTGGGTTGGCTTTTTTTGTTTTTTGGGGTTTTTTATATTCTTGAATGTGGAAGCTATTGCAGTTCACTTGGTATTTCTGCTTAGCATTTGAAGTAGAATGATGAGCAACTTAGTGCCTGAAAATGCTTCCTATCCCCCATGTAATGCAATCTCACTTAGTTCATGTGAAGAAAGCCATGTCTTAAGGATCGTTTTTCAAACAGGTAGTGACTCCCTGACAAGTAGTCTCTAATGGGAAACTTATCTTGAAGTTTATCTAGCAAACCCTGCAAATCCTCCTTGCTTGTAATGAGTTGCACTTGCTTGAGACACCTATGAAAAAGTGGAATGAGCTCTCAAAAGCATAGATGATACAGGCGCGCAGCTGCTGGTGTCTGTCCACAGCATATACTTTATGAGAACGCTTTGCACAAGTAAAGAAATTTCAGAAGATTGTATCTCCACTACTTTTTTTCATCTATCAGACCCAGTCACTTCTGCAGGTTTATGGGCAGAGATGCCAATTGCTCACTTTCTTTCCAAAACTATGCTAGTCAAATAGTCGCCTTCCCACCCTTAGAAGATTCTTTTTCGGTTGGAATGTTGTCCTCATCAAAGCTTCAGGAGCAAATACATCTCCATTTCTCTCTTTTGATTGACTGAGAGAAGTCGGGGACAACATGGTCTCAGAATCTGATAACTAATAAGCTCTGGATCCGTCTTTAGGAGAGAATCTGATTGTTATGGCTATGGACTTTGGCAGCAAATGTGTAGTGGTCTCCCCCAAATCTAGGATTAATAGATTTCTTCTGTTCCTATTCCCTTTCCCAACCTCACATACAAACACTGCAAATATATACAAGGGACACACAAATCTACAGTCCTGCAGGTATGAGTCTGTCTAAACATATCAGAGTTCCATATTCACTAACGTAAGACCTGAAGTGATAAATAGGTTTTGAACTTCAGGGCTATTGCAAGATGGAATTCATTTGAGCCATCAAATATGAGGGCTATTTGGATTTGGTTTTTCAAGTTCTGATTGAGGGTCAGATTTGGGTGCCCTTGTTGATGTTGAGTAGCACCTTATTCCACAGAGTCTCTTATGGACATCGTGAGGACTGTTCATGAAGTTAAGGGTATTAATCAACATGAAGAAGATCAGACTCTGGCCCTAAATATAGCATAGCAGTTGATGCAATTAGACATTGTTTCTCTCCTTACTCTCTTGGTGTACATTGGCCTGCTTCAGCAGCTCCTATGACCTGGGTAGTATAGTAGGATACTGCCAAAGGTAGAAACTTTCTTATGAAGTTTCAGAGCAAAATAACAGTATTTACCAAACTGTACACTGCTCTATTCTGGGCCAGAAAACTTCATTCAAGATTGCTGAAGGCCACCAGTTCATACTGAGAAATAACTTCTTGTTTGTTCTAATTTTGTAGTTTAATGTAGTTGCTTATGAAACTTGCTCATACTCATTACATAGTTCCCGCTAAAGCCCTACAAGTTTCTAATAACCGTGACTGATTAAATAGGTGTGATTGCTGTCACTGCCTCAGATCATTTCCCTTCAGCCAGTGAGCATTACACTGAATGCATGGGAAGAAATTCAGATATCAAAGAGATTGTCTGTCTGTCTGTCTGTCTGTCTGTCTGTCTGTCTGTCTGTCTGTCTGTCTGTCTGTCTGTCTGTCTGTCTCCTGAATGATTCATACATTATCTGACCTTGTCAACCCAGGGAAGCCTGGTGACTAACACAGGCAAAAATGCAGTGGAAGAGGGGGAAAGTTCCTGGATCAGCCCAAATTTTCTTCAGCATCATTTCAAAATAGTAAATGTTTTCAGATGTACAATAACTTCAGGGAGCTGGTTCCTGGCTGTTAAAGTGTAAGAGGGTTATCGTCCGGTCTTGGCACATGCTTTTTGCCCTGTCCGCTCAGAATCATCTCACCATTGAGTCTGAGCTATGAACCTCCAAGGAAACTAATTGTCTGTGATCCCAGTGCAAAATACAGTGCCCACTGATCCCAACTCTGGCTCTGTCATGATTCATTCCCCAGTTTCTGCAAATTGTAAAAACAGCAAAATTAGCACATTGGCACCATTGGAGACTTAGTCTCAGTTGAGAGCCTCACATCTCATAAGTGTTTTAAGATCATTGACCAGTTTCCTCTCGGCTGCAAATCCCATGCAGTTTCATGATGAACACTCACTTAATTTAGCCACCATCTGATTACTCGATGGCCTTGTTTACCTGTGCATGAGGGGTGGGGGGTGTGACTCTGACAAACAGCCAGTCCCTCTGCACCCTGTTTTCACCCCAACACAAGTGAAACCACATGCCCAGCTGAGTAGCTGTGAATGCCTTCCCTGAGCAAACGTGGATACAGGCATCAGCCAATTTACTCCAGTTTGCCAAGCCTTACCTTACAGGAGTATATGGTCTTGCACTGAGCAGAGGTTGGTGCAGTGCAAACTCATGAATTAATCTGCTTCCCCTTCAGTGTGGGAAGACATATGCCAGCTTTTGTTAATTGAGCTAAGGCATTCTAAAAAATTCGAAATGCACCGTTTCAGGTAAAATTATTATAATGATTTGTTAACTATAGAAAAGTAATTTTAAGTGATTATTTCTTTGGTATTTTTACACTTATAACTTATAAAGTTTGCAGACAAACTTTTATATTACTGAACAAGATTGGAATTAACAATGTCTCACCTCTGTTGGTACAAGCAGTTCCTTAAATGCAGGTGGGTCTGTCTTCCCTGCCTGGGGCTCCCTTCCCCCTTGAAAGTCTTTTTGTCTTCCACATATTCTTTCAGGTGTTGTGCTGTGGGAAGTGAAGAAGTTACTCCACGTCTTTTATAGCTTCTCCCAGTTTAGGAGAGTTTTAGGCATGCAACATTGGGACCCATTCCCTGTTGGTCAAGCAACATCCATTGTGTCCATTATATATCATCTCAGAAATAATGGATTCTTTCCTTGCTGGGTGTTAGCAAACCATTAAAACTGTCTGCTATCACTCCATTATTGTGCCTGAAAGGCTGTTTGTGGGAGTTTCCATCTCGCAACATGTTTTAGTAGCATATACAACAATTTTTCATAACTTGGCATATGATAGCACATGCAGTTCTCCAGGGTATTGTTTATCAGAGCAAGACTTTTAAAATGATTCTTCACAAGGGATATTTTGTACAGAATATAATTATGGTAGTGGTGAATGAATACTGAGTTCTGGGGTGTTGCTTTCAGATGGTCTCAGAGTTGCACGGTCTCTCATCTGGTTGACTTTCAATTGTAATATCTCTTATCAAAGACTCAATCTGTTAGACACTGAAACCAATTGATTGCATCACCCAGACCCAATGAAACAGATTGTGGAGACACTCTTCTCCATTTACTGCTTGTCTGCCTTACAGAAACAGAGTGGGGGCTCTTCTCTCCTATCCCCCTCCATTGTGCTGTCCATATTTTGACTTGTGTTCACTGCCTTTTATCCAGTATAGATGTATAATGTAATCTATTATAATTACAGAATTTACTTCTATTAATGAATTATATGGCCCAGTGACGGCTGGGTACCAATAGGTAAAGATATCCATCCCATATAGGGGAAGTAGGCAGAGGTACACGTCAAACTTAAGGTTGTTTTTTGGAACATATGTTCTAAATTTCCTGCTTTTTCTCCAAAGGGTGTTGGGCAAGTGAATACTTTATGTGCAAGTGTTCATGGCATTAAAATGGCTCAAGTTCCATTTTAAGAGTCTTGCTTTATTAACTCTATTTTAATAATTGAAGGTGCAACTAGTAACACAAGCAAGAGATTTTCAAGCTGGATTCTATAGTGATTTGACAGCTTTGCATCTCCCTAGTGCATAGTCATAGTCTGCATGATGGATCTTCATGAAAGGAGAATCCCTGGGTGGCATAGATGGTAGAGCAGCTCTGTGCCCCTGGTTTAGAGGGCATTCTCCTGGGAAAGGGGGCCACGGCTGAGGCATTTCTACTCTAGAATCCCTTGCTGCCAGCATGATACCTAGGGGCTGTGAGCAGCTGGGTGTAAACTAGTGTCCTTCAGGCTACTGCAGCTTAAACCATAGTTGGGATGGCACAGGATCGCGGTGGGACAATGGGGGCCATACGATCCTCTTCCAGACTTGTACTGAGTGCATCTCAGGCAGATGCAGAATATGGCTCAAGTATCTAAGATGGTTTAATTCTAACCTAATGTGTCTGCTTGGGAAAAGTCCAGATGCTTTGTGGCTATAGTCCAAAATACTTTAGCATGCTGTGCAGTGTTTTGGAGATGAAAGGATAGAGTTATTTTTGTTTTGTCTTGTATTGTTTTGACCAGAAAAATGACAGCAGGTAAGTGCACTATAAGTATAAAGAAATCTGTAATAAAGGGAGTACTTTAATGGTCAGCTTATTAGTTTTTTCTTTGTTTTACCAGGCTAATATGTCTTTGTAAGAACAAAATACAAATCACCAGGTTTGAATGGTTTTTCTAACACACTTCTTGATGCCTTGGTAACAGGGTACTACAGCTTCTGTAGATAGCAGAAACTGTACTTAGTGTAGTGTTGCTGTAGCATGCCAGAGCCACTTATTTCATTGGTAAACTGGGCAGGCGCCCCAAATAATACAAGAATACAAATGGAATAAAAGTTGGGCTGGGGTGCCAGGAGCTGGAAAAACTGAGGTATTATAAATCTTTACCAGCAAAAGTAGGTTGGTTGAATGCAATAGGAGCATAACACTGGCACTTTCTCGGCTTCTTATTTTGAGGAAAAGGCAGCCTCTCAGTTGAAGAATTTTCCTCTTACAATTTTGCTCAATCTATTTGTGCTAATGTGGAAAAAAGAAAATCTAACAAGGGTTTTCTTCAAGAATCTCTGAAATCTTGGCAACTGGTAAATCTCAGGAGCATGCGTGTGTGCATGCATGGATGGCTGGTTGACTCTGTGGCTACCTCTTCCTGGCCAATGGGTGTATAAGGAAATATGGACTGTGCATCACTGCAACTTCGTAGAATCAGGTGGCAGTTATGATAAACATTAGCCCTGGATCTTATCTAAACTACTAAGTAGAAATGAAAAGGAAGCCTCACTCCATCAGACAGGTGAAAACAATGTCATTTTAAAGCCACCTATTCAATACATTGTCTCCATCCACTGACCAGTCAACACTGCTCAGAGTCCCCAAGTTTGTAGGAGGCTCTGCTTCACAATCAAGCTGTGCATCATATAAACAGTCTTGCATGGATACACAAATGTAGATCCTCATCCAATCCGCATCCGCCCCAATCATCTAACTGCTGACTGCCATCTGCAGTGTGGTGATAAGCACCCGCAGCTTTGGGTTCCCCAAACTCCTCCAAGCAGCTGCCCAGCATCTGATTGGCTGCCCTCAGGGGAGTCCTCGGGAACAGCTGATTGATTGGCAGCCAGAAAGGGAGCCCTTCCAAGAACTGTTCTTCAGGGGCTCTCCTGACTGCCACTGATCTGGCTGGCAAGGGAGCCCCTTGGAACAGTTCATCAGAGGCCCTTTCCCACTCCCGAATCCCAAAGGTGAGGAAGCAGCCTCAAAGGCTATGAGTTGCAGACAGCTGCTTCCCCGCCTTTTGAGAGCTGCATCCAATCCACCATCTGTCACCCCCCCCCCCCCCCAAATCTGTGGCTATGAAGCATGCATGGATTTGCAGGGCTCTAGATGTAAATATGGATTCTTACCCAAGGTGTAGGTCTTGATTTCCAAGGCAATGTTCTTTTCAGTGCAGACTTCCTTGGCTCAGAGATGGCTAGAGAACAGTTGAGATGCTTAATGATTCTGAACTACTGACAAGAGGTTGCTTGCTTCTGTAGTCTTTTGGGGCATTTGAGCTGGCATGTCTCTGAAGAGTACTGAAGAGACTGTAGAAAGACAACTGTTACTATATAATGGATTAAGGCAATGGATCACAACCTTTCCAGACTATTGTACCTTTTTCAGGTGGCTGATTTTTCTTGCCAAATTTCTCCTCACATTCTCCTCTTCGCTTACAAAATCAGCCATAAAAATACGAAAGTGCCAGCACATGATTGCTGAATTTTTTTTCACTTTTACCAAGTAATTATAAAATAAATCAGAGCCTCCAGATTAAGAAACACTGGTACACTATATAGAGCTGTATAAACAAGTGATTGTCTGTATGAAATACGAAGTGGGATTTTTCTCCCACGAAAGCTCATGCGATAAATAAATCTGTTTAGTCTTTAAAAATGCCACAGGACTCTGTTGACTTTGCAAGTGTGTTTCATGTAGCAAAACTAGAGCAATATCTAGATGAGTTGATGTAGCTCCTGGAAGACCACTGTTCCTCCGTGGGTACCTGTATCCCAGATTCACAGCCACTAGTCTAAAGACCTGCCTTGTGCAAAGGATGAATGGAACTACTTTCAGTACCCAGACATCCAATCTATTAGGTGAACGTTGGTAGCCCTTAAGTACACAGTTGTCATGAGTCACAATATCTCTTTCATCATAGTGGCCTTTCTTTGCAGTGTCAGAATCTGTGACTTCATCTGGTCACATAAGCTTCTACTTGTTGCTGTTAAGCAGACCTTTTTTTTTTTTTGGGTTGGTAAATTGCCATTGACATTTCAGTAACACTTTTTATACAGAGAAGCAAAATGAAATTAAGAGGACCCTGTTGTCCATTTGAACAATAGAAATATTTGAGTCACACATTCTTCTTTGGTGTAATTATATTCTCCATAGTTTTGGAAAGTGACTCATAGGCTGTGCCTGCCATAGTTAGTTGCCAGAATATGATCTAATTTGGATAAGTGATATTTTATCCTCAGTTTTGAACATGGTTTATATAGCAATCAGGCTGACATGGACAAAAGGAAAAGTTGTTATGCATCAGATATATACCTCAATGTTATTACTTCTAACAACCTTATAACCACATTTCTCAATCTGTATATTAAATGGGTGGTGGTGGTTTGTGTTAGGAAAATATAAAGTTATGTTTTGTAATCTGGTTGTTTGTGTTTTGTATAATAGAAAACACTTTCAAATGTGGATGTCTACAGTAAGGCATTGCAATAAAAGTAGCTTGATTTCTGCCGCTGGAGATGTTGATCACCCACAGCTGCAACTCACTTGATGCTGACGTAGGGAAGGCATAACTAGCTTTTGGAGACTTCGCTCTTCTTTACTCTACTCAGACTCCTTACTTCACCAAAATGAATGTGTGACCGTAGTCCTGGTGGAACACATCCATAGCTCCAGTCCTGTAATTCACTGAATGCTGACGCAGTACCGTACCTCAGCACCGTAAACTGCAAGTTTGGGGTCTCATCTGTTGTTGATTTGCTGATTTTAATATTGTTCCCAGAACTGAAAGTCTATTCATATTGTCTTTTTGGTTTTTAGACTTTGTCATAACAAGCCTACAAATTATTGCACATAGGTATGTTTAGATATTGGGATTAAAAATACTGCTGTTTGGACTTTATTTATATATAGTGGTGGAGGCAGCAAGGTTTTACAAACCAAAGGTTGCTGGACAAAACCAAGAAATCATCATTAGTTCTCATCCCGCTTTCTTTTCTTTGGTTCAGATGCTGTTATATTGTTTCCTTTGGAATAGACATGAACATGGAATTTTAGTTGCTAGTGACCTCATTTTAAGATGTCTGATCCCTACCCAGAAACGCTGTGTGCAATGTGTTCCCATAGTCTGCATCTTTGTTCCTTCCGCACTGTCTTGTATTCTGCATATAAATTATGTTTTTTGATAATCGGCATCTACACTCTAGCCCATCTGGAATAAAGACAAATGAACAACCAATTGGTATCTGAGAGGGAGTTAACAAACTTAAATGAAAACACCTACCATGGTCGACCTCTCGCTCTACTCTATCAGGCACTGATGGAATTACTTTGCTGTCTGAAGGTGCCCCCCACCCGTCTGCTGCAGTACAAATAATTCAGCACGTTATTTACCCCTTGGGTAAAACAGTTCACATGGCTTTTACTAGCCAAAATTCCTTGAGTTGGTATGCTATAATGTATGCACTTAAAGTGGCAGAGACATCTGTATGAAGAAAATGGTCTGTTTGTAGATGTATGAATAGAGTACAAGGCAAAATCCATTAAATCATCTTGATCTTAATTATTAAACGATACATCCAAATTGTAGAAGTCTCTTGAAGTCTGTGTCATTGGCTGCCCTCAGCACAGGGCATGCATGTGTCTTGCGTTTAGCCAAAGTTGTTAGTGGCTGAATCTCATTTGTAATCTGATTACTGGTCTGTTGTAGTCCTCAGAAGTGAGGAGTTCCTGATGCTTCTTAGCAGACAGACATCCATGTATTTGAAAACATCTTACTGATCCTTTCTTGTGCTGTTGGGGTTGAGGTGGAACAGGTTTTAGTGGTTAGGGGATTTGCCTAGGACTTGGTAGACTGAGGCTCAGTTCTCTGCTCCACAACCTATTTACTGGCTTGGGCAAGTCATTTGGTCTCACTGTCTCTGTTCCACATCTCTAAAATGAGAATATTTCCCTACTTCACAGGCTGGCGGCTATCATGAGGAGAAATACACTAAAGTTTGAGGGGCTTTGAGATCTAGAGATGAAAAAGCATTACATAAGAGTTTGTATTATTAGGTGGTGGTGGTGGTAGTGAGGTATAATTCAGCATTCAGTATGTATCCTCTCCTAAACAGAATTGTAGTGTCTTTGTGGAGGCTATATGAATGCTGTTTTGAATGTCAATATTCAGAATCATTGGTGCAACCACAAATATGAAGTGTGTACTTAAAAGCATTTGAGGAGGTTCAAGATCAGTTATATGGGAGTGAACTGCAGCCATCTGACCCGACCTCTGGCAAGCACGTTGAATTAAAATGTGTTCCCATTCTATTATGGGACTTTTTGGGGGGGGGGGCACAGATTCCATCCCACATCACCTCTACATTCTCTTTTTAATTAAAAAAATTTCTGATTTGTTTTGTGGCATTCAATAAACTTGAAGGTTCATGTCCTACTTTTGGGCTGGTCCTCCATCTGCAACTGTTGGAGAGGCTCTTTAATGCCAAAAAACAACCCTCTTCTTCCCTCACAAAACTAGCTTTTAGCAGGATAAACTGCTGCTATTGTGCAACACTCCTTCCCTTTGACCAACATAGTCTGTATGGTGAAGAATGACCTGTTGTTTATCCCTACAAACTCTGAAATCCCCAGCAACACTATACCACATACATGAACAAAACTGAAATAATGGGTCATCATTATTGCAGTCAGATATGGATCTGATCGTGACAAGATCAACAAGCAGACTGCAAAACCAAATAAAATAATCGCTATGTAGCTCTGTATGTGTACTTACAGAATGTGTGGGCTTTTTCTCACGTTTTGGGGCAGGAACTAGAATTACTTGTTTAACTTCTGTTTTCTCAAGAGCTTTGAGAGCATGGTGTTGCAACAAAAAGATCCAGTTGAAAATTCTTTAAAGGTAAATGGGAAAAAAAAGCTGATTTGCTGCAGCACGCCCCCTCCCTTCAATTACAGGATTTGTGTAGTAACAGAGCTCAATTGAGCTTCTATGATAAACTACGACGAAGTAGCCTGTGAGGAGCTACAAGAAAAATATGAAGGAAAAATCAAACTAATAAAACTGTGCTTTCCTGTCTTTCAACTCTAAAAGATTTAGTTTCAGGTCAACATATAAAATGACTGTTGAGTATAAATGGTTAAATAGAATTGTGTAACTGTCAGTGTAAAGGCAGCACCTGAGCTTTGGCTGCTGACATGTTTGAATGCTATCCAGAGGGTTCAGCAGGCAGTATTGCTTCCTAATTTTAATTCTGAAGAAAAAGCATTTATATTCCTTATGCATGCCTGCAAGGAGCAATCCCATGAGGTTCCTAACATCTGGATTTAGGGTAGTTGGTTGTATTACTAGATACGTAAATAATTCTTGAATAGGAGTTTATATTGCACTGTTGTCTGAAAATTATGCCAGCAAACTATTTTTCTTATATAAAAGATAGCATCTCAGAGTGAAATACACATACATAGCAGTGAATTAAAGCATGCTTTATAGTCATTGAACTAATTGAAAGCTTGGAAATGCGGTGTTTGAACTTCACTATGAATGTGCTCATTGTAACCTGCAGTTATGAGAGTTGTTTGTTGCACAGTATTTGGAATGTATTTTCCCATAGTGTTGTATGTAGTGTGCTGCTTATATAGTATTTGTGGGGAGGCCACATTCAAATTGGATAGGAATGAAAGGTGCTGCAGGATTAGAGAGGATGTGATTACTTACAACAATTGCTGTTAATGTCCTAAAAATGCCAACAGTGTGCTAATTGCTGTTGATAAATATTTGAAAGGACAGACACTACACTGAAAAGCCAAGAAGTATTGAGAGAATGCCATAGTCTAATACACATTTCATATATACAATGTTAAGTGAGTTAGGGTTCGCCTGGCCTCAATCAGTTCATTTTTGCTTAATTTTAAGACTGTCTAGTAGTACAGCATGGCTAAATAAAAGAAAAGCTGTTTCCTGTACTGTGTTTGCAAAAGGATCAATGGGGGGCATGGGGGAGAAGCTGATTTGTGTAAAATAAGTACTTTTGCTCACCCTGCCACCCATTCCCAAGATACAAAGCACTTCTGTGCAGATCCAGACAAGAACATTTCAGGCTCCTTGTGTCTGTGTGAGAGGGTATCTTTGTAGATGGGTATTATGCGTATATAGTGCACATTCTTATAATGGAACTTGAAGAAATAAAGGCGACGATATACTTGTAGCGAGCAGTTGACAGACAAAAGGCTTTGCTGTCTGGGAATTCTTTTGATGTAGGACTGCTGGATTTCTGCACATAAACAATTACATTTGTTGAATAGTGACAAGCTTAGGAGCATAGATGGGAAGAAAAAGTGCTATTAAATATTTTGCCTCTAGCATTTCCAGTAGCTATCAGATCAATTCATTAAACACTGAATGATTTGCTGATTTCTACTACTGACACATGTAGAATTGTTTCCCTTATTTGATATCCAATCTATCCCACCACAGCCCACTGGTTTAGTTCACCCATTAAATTTCTGTCTTTTTAGACTACATAAGCTCTGCAGGCCAGGGACTATTTTTTGTTTGTTGATGTTTTGCTTAATGCAGAGGGGGCCCTACCTCCTTGTTGCTTTTCAGCATTACTGTGATACAAACATTAAATTATTGGATCAGACAAAAAGAAAGGTTTACTGATGGTAGCTCTTCAACTGTTTCCCAAGCATTTGCTACAAATAATGGCCATGAGGGAAATGCTCCATGATGTTTGTGTTGTACATTGAGGCATTTTTAATATTAAAAATGTATTTTTCACAGTTCTTAAGCCAACCTAAAAATCTGAGAAGTACCTAACCTTGCATTATTTTCTATGGTTGAAGGGCAGACTGCCTTATGTGCTAGATGTATACGTTAAATATGGCTATCCGTGCATGATGCTACTCCTGTTAAAAATACCCAAACAGTCAAATGTACAAGTGAAATACTTCGTGTACTTTCAAGCTACGTACACTTTTTATACAGCCATAATCTGAGCCCCATGTATGGTAGCAGCTGAGGTCTAAAATCTGTGTAAAACCCATGGATTTCTGCAGTGCACCAGTGTTACATTTCTTTGGCAGTGTATGATTTATGGGGGAAATCTATTTTGATTATTTCAGGGGGTAGCCATGTTAGTCTATTTCAGCAAAACAGTTTCCATTCCATGCATTTGAAAAAGTGGGATTATACCCACAAAAGCTCATGCAATAAGTAAATTTGTTAGTCTTTAAAATGTGCTACAGGATCTCTTGTTTTATATTGACTGTAGTAACTGTCACAGAAACATGCCATTTCAATGTTCATTAAAAAAAAATATATATTTTTTTTACACTGCTCCAGTAGGCTTGAGGACTTAAAAGCAGGTGATTCCACCTGCCTTGTAGTTTGATGAGCTGGATAACTTTTTGGATTGGTCTACAAGCAGATGAGATGAGTATCTGAATTTGTCCTGAACAAGAGAAAGCTCTCTGGTCCACTATACTAAGTTTCCCTTATAGCCCACTGGAAAGAGAAACCCAAATCTCCAAGGAAGCCTTAAACTGCCCATTTGTTCTGCCTCCAGTCATTGCAGTGCTTTGGAGATGGCTGTTCTGCTGATCTTGAGTTGCAGCAGAGCCACTGGAAGGGCATTTGTCCCATGTTCCCTCTTCCTTGACTGGACCAGGGACCGTTTTTTGTGTGTTGTCATTGTGGAGCTCTCTACGAAAGGGACAAAGTAACTGGTAATGGATGTCATTAAGCCCTGTCTGTAGTGAACAGGTGTACCTTTTGTAGTCATGAACTTCCAACAGGCATACTCTTTCGCTTGGTCCCTTCCCATTTGAATAGTTTCTATCACAGTGTGGTACGCAGCATATAGCAGGGATGGCCAAATTTATTGATTCTCCAAGCCTCGTACAACAATCCCCATATGTTCGAAAGCCAGGGTGTGCCTGCTGGAGCTTGGGACGTCAAGCCCATAGTGGGGTATGGGCTTCTGCCCCATGAGAGGTTCCTGCCGACTCAAGGTCTTCAGCTCCCCAGGGAGGGAGGTAGAAGGGCTTCTGCCTCTCAGGAAATGCCTGCCGGCTCTCAGGGTTTCTACCCTGCTCCTGCTGAAGACGTGGCAGGAGTGTTTCACAGTGCTGAAGCCCCAATACTCCCTACTCATGGAGCTGAACCCCTTAGCCCCACCATAAGGTGGAAGCCCCAAGCTTAAGAATAAGGGGATGTGGAGGGCTCTGTGAGCTGCATTTTAACTGTAAAAGAGCTGCATGAGGCGTGGCCACCCTTGGCATATAGTAATCACAACAAAATCATGATTCTACAGTGCAACACTCAATTTAATTAAATCTAAAGATAAAATCTTGTGTGCTTAAAATTACGAGGAACTGAGCTATTGAAATATTTATCTATCTAAACAAAGCTATTAAAATAACCCATTCTGGTTACATTTCAACTTGCCATATGAACAGGATTAGATCATGATCTGATTTGGTCTGATAAACGAAATGTATGATCCAAGTTGTATCTGAAGTGTATGAGGCTTACTTTTTTTAATCTTTCAAAAGAGGCAAATCTTGCAATGTAGGCAATTTGTAGTGGAGTTAGTGGTTTGTTTTTTTCCCCAATAATATATTACTGTTATTTTAGCAGAATGAGGCTCTAGATTCTCTACAGATATATAGTAAGAAACAGCCCTTGCCCCCAAAGACCTCATGCTGTTTCAAGAGTAAGTGAACTGGTATGGACACAGGGGAGAGATGTGGGAGGAGCAGATTCTCTCATCAAAAGAGCAGCTTAAGTCACTTAGGCCTTTGTATAGTGATAGAAGTTAACAAACTCTGATGTTTCACTATTTAATAGGAGCAAAGTGTGTAGGCTGGCTGTTATGTAGACTATTTTTGTTTCAAGATCATAGTGGTAGGCTTTTGTTTTTGAGAGCTCTTAATTTTAAGTCAGAGTGGTGATGTGCTACCCTCTGATTAGTTAATTGACTACTGTAGGTAGATCCATGCTAACTGAACGTTGCAAAATAATTATGGATAAACAAATAACAAATCTAATTTTGTTTTTTCACTTATTACACTTATGATATACTAGTAAAATGTGACTTTTTTGGTAATTAATCTTTGTAACATGAAATGTCATTGGTTCATCTTCAGTATTGATGGAGAGAGACTTTTTTGTTTGAATTATAAGGAGGCTATTAAACTGCCAAATAGTTAGTCTATTATCCTAAAGAATAAGTTTGCTGTTGTAAATTAAAATGCCGCGCTGGTAATCAAGATGTGTAAGTTCCAGTTCTGGTCTATGTGACCTCAGGCAAGGCAATTAACCTGTGTGCTTCCATCTCTCCATTTTAAAGTGGGGGGAGATATTTGCCCATTTCTAATGGGCCTTGTGAAACTAACTAACCTCCATTTTTGCAAAGTGCTTTGAGATGCTGGGAGAGAGCTGTAGGAGGAGTATTATTGTTTACCATTCCACTAGGACAGACTGCTTTGGTTGGAATAATGGGCAGCAGTTGTGCGTTGAACGTTATTGAGATTGTCAGCTCTTTGGGTTAGGAGCCATCTTCGTTGCTCTGTCTCTGCAAGTGCTTAGCACAATGGGGTTCTGAGTGTTGACTTTGCCTACTCACTACACTAATACATCCTTCCACGTTGCCTCCCAAGAAGCCATCACAAATTTTTAAGATCTTAAAAATAAGCAGGACCGGCCCAACCATATAGATCAGTGGTTCTCAACCTTCCTAATGCTGCGACCCTTTAATACAGTTCCTCATGTTGTGGTGACCCCCAACCATAAAATTATTTTCGTTGCTACTTCATAATATGTGTTTTCCGATGATCTTAGGCGACCCCTGTGAAAGGGTCGTTCGACCCCCAAAGGGGTCGCGACCCACAGGTTGAGAACCGCTGATATAGATGAACTAGGCAGTCGCCTAGGGCGCCATGCTTTAAGGGGCACCAATTAGATGGAAGAGAATTTTTTACATATGCTACCTCTTATAATGTGGGGGAGGGGGCACCAAAAACCTTTGAGCTGGCCCTGAAAATAAGTTGGCTAACTTCCCTTCCAAAACATTGTGGTGGCATTTTAACATAAATTTAATTAAATTTCATTGATACTTCTAACTCTTGCATGCCGGATCAGCTGGCCTGCTGATCACCATTCTTGCAGCTTGGAAGAGCTAGATAAGGTTTCCTCTGGAACTACTCATTGTGGCTTCTTTATCTACTACAGCACTGCTAACTTGACTCCAGCCCCCTCCCTCCTTGCTTTACTTCCTCCTCCCTCCTCATTGACTTCAGTGAACTGCGTCTCCAGCATTTCTTCTCAGCTCTTGGTAGCTTGGAGTTAAGCCAAGAACAGGAAGGTAAGATTGGCCTCCCTCATGATGGTGCAGACGCAGGCTTTGTTAGTTTTGGACCCTGTTCAATAATATCTTTGAGAACTGTTGCTGAATTCGATGTGTTTGATATGGAACGCTACACTTTAATGTCAATGCATATTTGAAAAGGTAGCAAAATGAAAGCTTTTTCAAGAGTTTGCATGACTGCATGTTTAACTATAGGGGTTGGAGAAGGATGTTGGACTGCAGTGAAATGTGCAAATGCTTATTGCTGTAAACTGAAATGTGCTTTTACCAGAATGCTCTGTACCTTTTAGCTATGAGAAGTGCTGAGTAAACAGGGCTTGGCTTTGTCAGATGACTTGAGGGTGGAAGCAGCAAACTCAGGCCCAGCTGGGCCTTCCTAAACTTCAGAACACTATTCTGAGTGAAAGTTTATGTTCTGGACACTAATGACTAATTAACCCACCTAGAAGCACAGTGGGATAAAAAAAGATTCATATAGCAAATAGTTTCTGTGCTGCCACCTTGTGAACTTGGATTTTGTAACAGTATCTTCAAGATTCAATTTGCAGATGTGATAGCAGGAGCCTGGCATGAAAAAATGGTGTATTTTAAATACATGTCACTTAATTTCAATATACCGCACACTGGACCTAATTCTGCACTGCCTTGCATCTTATGTGGTCACTTAAAAAAATGTACATACCTTTTCAGGTGTAAGTGTGATCTCTCTCATGTTACTTCTATAATTGCACAGTCAAACCCAAAACCAGGAATCTTTGTTATGTGTCATTCATAAGGCCTGGCAGAGAGGTAATCACTGTTACTATGCCAGGAATTCACTGACTTTTTGATGTCTTCTGATGTTTCCTAGACTAAAAGGCATTGTACTGTAGATGGAAATTGTGGCTCAGCATTCACTCCTGGCTGGTTCTCGGAGTTGCAGGCTTTATATCAGTCACATTTTTGGAGCCTTTACTACTCAGGGCCTTAGGCATGCACCTGCCTCGCCTACCCCAAAAGCCGCCTCTGTAAAAAGCCAAAACTTTGTGTGTGAGCTGACCGGTATTGTAGTATACAGAACATGAGCTAATTTTGTATTCTAAGAATACAAGAATACTGTTTACTAAAGTATACGTTGTATGGGAAATGTGTGATGTTCCTTTTCTTTAAAAAATCAGAGACGCTTGTACCAAAGTTCAATAGATAGCATTAATAAATTTATTTATTCATCTTTTTCATACTTGTTTGGATAGTTCAACAAGGAATAAATTCACTGCCACACTTCAAAAGATTTTATGAACCAAAATTATTCCATTTTTCACTGACTTAAATATACCTTTAAAATGCAAAAACTGAAAACCCTCTCACTTACCTACCAAGATCATAATTAAAGCCCTTAAAATTGTTTCCTGATACAGTTGATGGCATCACTGATTAATGTAAAAAAGGGTAGCTCTTCCTTTGCTGTAAATGTTAGTGTCATCAATTGTCTGGGAGAAAAAACATCTTTGAACTCTGATCTTGGCAGAGAAATAGGCTTTTTATGTACCTTTTTGTTTGTTTAATCTCTTGAGCTATATTTGTTATCCTTTATGACTAGGCAGACAGTTGCAGGGTGAGATACTGTGCCTTCAGTGTGCATCATAGACCATCCAGCCTGATCAGTGGAGGGTTAAGATTAAACCACCTTCTTGTGCCCTCCTTATGCCTACTTATGTTAGTCTCGTTCAGGAGCCTAAGTGGCCTGGCAGGTAACCAGGAGAGCCATGGAGGAATGTTTGTTATGGCAGGTAATAGCAGTGCCACCCAGAATCTCAGTAGTCATGTGCTGCTGCCCTCCTTTTGACATGACTCTCCTCCATACACCCCAGACCTTGCCAGGGGTTGCTCAGTTCCTGCAAAGGGGAATTCTCTCCAGCAAATTCTAAGCCTTGTAGAGCCACGTCTGTTACTCTAGCCTCTTTACTTGACATAGAGGGGCTGAGAATCTTGCCCTCAAATTCCCTTCTTGGTTTTGCTGGATGTCCTTAGAGTGGTCACTTATTTCAAATTTGGAAAAGGATTGACCATGAATTTTGAGTGCAGAAGGGACCATGGTGAGGGTGAGCATCTAATCTGTTTTCCTGCATAACACAAACCAGAGAACTTCCCTGAATTAATTTGTTTTGAAATGGAACAAATATTTTAGGGGGAAAAATCATAATTTAAAAATTGCCAGTGACAAAGAATCCTCCACAACCCTTGGTAAATTGTTCCAGTGGTCATTTAGCCTCATTGTTGAAAACATATGCCTTATTTCTGGTCTGAACTTGTCTAGCTTTAAATTTAGTCTTTTGGATCTTGTTACACCAACTGTGTATTGCACCCTTGATTTGAGGGAAAGCATGGGAGCTCTAAGCCAAGGTTGGCTTGGACTGGGCTTCTCTTATTATAGTCAGAGAAATACAAATAGTCAAACATCCTGTACTGCACTGAGAGTCTGCTTTTTGACTTTATCCCTATACTAGCAATTGCTTCAGATCTGTTAAGGTCACAGTGTTATACTGGATATCGATCTATATATAGTAGAAATAAGGAAAATACATTCTGAACCCCCTTAGCAGAAATTCTGGTCTTGCTTGAAATGATAACCTGAACTGGCAAGCTCTTCAGTGATGTGTGGATAGCCAAAGGGCTATTCTGCTGCTTTTGTGTTAAAGAAAAATGACTGCTTTTTGTGCTGTCCAATGTTCACTTAGTCTCTGCTTTCACTTAATCTTCGTGTTTGTAACTCGTACAATAGTCATTCTCCAGAAAACCAAGCCTGTTCTGCACTGTTGTACGCTCAAGGAAAATATTTTGAGAGCTCCCCACCAAGACAACTTTGATTTCTCAACTGCAGAAATAAATTACTTTTAAAATTTCAAAACTACCCTCAAAATTGTGTCATAAGTGTATATCTCATCTTTCAAAGGGGTAGCCGTGTTAGTCTATTGTAGAAAGACAACAGAGTCTTGTGGCACTTTTTTAAAGACTAACAGATTTATTAGTCTTTAAAAGTGCCACAGGACTCTGTTGTCTATCTCATCTTTGTTACATTTGTCTCTGACCCAGTACATTTGCATTTACTGATAATTAATTTGCATATAATTATGCACTCCAGTAACTACCAAAAGGACAAGATAAGCAACCACTTGAGAAAGATCACGCGGCGAATAAAAACGCTCTGTGAACATCAAAGTTTTTACTACTGTGCAGCTCACTGCACTCTGACCAGGCTACAAGCCTACCACCATGTGTGCGGGCAGTGTAGCTTTGATTCCCATCCATAACGTGTTCTTTCCCAAGTGCCCTGATTGTTTTCTATAGCTTTAACACTACCAGTATTTTAAAGATGTTCATGCATCTAACTTTATTTGAAAAACCATAACAAAGGAGAGAGGAAAAGGTCGTGGTTGAATAAAAACATGTTCTCAGGCATAATTTTTAGGGCCATGGATACAATGTAGATGCAAGCATCCAGTAAGCCTTAATGGTTTCCAAGATTGCAGGAGAGACTAATATCTGGAAGCAAATGGCCAGAGGTGTGTTGTTTACAATAATTGATAAAGAATACTAAAGGAAAAAAAGGTAGGGTGCTTGTGTTCTCAAAACTTACTGAGATGGCATGAAAATTCCATGGTGTGTTTAGTCTTTGGCTTGGGAAGAGGGAACACCTCAAAAATGATATATATGGTATTTCCTTCCATTATAACCATAATTCGCCCTCACTAAATCTGTGCAATAGGAGCAAAACATTGTTATGGTTGAAATCAACAAAAACTGAGAAGAATTTTACAATTGTTTACTGGGCATCAGACAAGATACTAATGGTGATGAACGGTGAAACAGGTACCTAGAGAGACCAAAACCCATTGCATGCACGTCAGTTTGTTCTTTTTGCTTTCAGACAGATTGAGAACATACTAGGATGCTATAAAATGGCAGTACTCTTTGGAAGTACTTGCTACAGACAAGACTACCAGTGTGTCCGCAACATCTTTTTGTTGTGCTACAGAAGGGAGGAATTAGTTGTCATGTGTGGTCCTTGCTTTGAAGTTCCAGAATCATCTTTTTGGTATCCAGGGTCCTGGTCATTAGGTGATTTGAAAAGATGGATAGAGTCCTAGGGCTTGATATGATATTAGATAGAGACCCAGTAGAATGAACAGAGGATAGATGTGATGGTAACCCATATTTAGGCTTGGCGGAATTCAATTTTTGTTTTATAATTTCAACAGATATCTGTGTTTTTTCTTAAGCATTTATTATTTTTATCAATTCATATTTTCAGTTTCCAGTTTCACAGAAAATTGAGCATGAGTGGGAGGGGCTAGGCAATTATTTAAAGATTATAGACGTTGAGATTCAAAAAGTTACAGCTTTATAACTATTAAAATCGAATTGTCAACATCACATGTCAAAATACACAAAATTTTCCTTAAATCAAACTCCCAAGTAGTCAAGCAGCATTTTCTTTGTTTCCCCATCTGTAATTTTTGATTGTCTATGAAAACACTTTTTTGTTTGTGTATGGTAAAATGGTGTACAGACACTTATTGAAGAAAACAGAATTCTTCCAAATCTACCCATACTGCTGGGGAATCATGCTGTGTTTTGGACTAGTCACTTTGAGTGCTGGCTCGCTGGAATAAAAGTTCAAATTTTAATTAGTAGCTCCCCTTCATCACTTGGTCATCTCTATCTGCTTTTTATACAATAGTTTTGGAATCTATAAGTCAAGGAATAAAAAAGGATCCATGGAAATAATTGGCCCCAGCAGAGTTTGTATTCACATTATTGCGGAGGCAAATATAACTTTTCCTATTGTCTTCTCAAGTTTTGGAGAAGACCAATAGTATTACACTTTGTTCTTGCATATAAACTTTTCCATGGTCATTAAAAAGTGATAAATCAAGAAACATTGGCATGTATCCATATAGTTTAAATATATTGGGTGGAACAGAGAGAAAATGTGTCAGCAAAACCATACTTTCCACTCACTTTCTGCACTGTAGACTCCAGTACTACTTAATTATACTGGTTCCATACAGCTTTGTCTGATACTGTCCAAGATCTATTGCTGTGGTTTCCTAAAGAACTGTTTGGATAATCTTTGCCTCAGTGAAACTGCTTTTCATATATCCCGTAATCAAAAGGTAATGGAATATGTCATTTGTCTCGTGAGTCTTTTTAACATAAAGCATAATGATGAAATGAGCTTTTTCCCTTCTGGGGTGAAAAATTGGCTGCTGATTTTTGAAATCTGGATTGCAACATCACAGTTGTCTGAACATACAAACCCCTGATGGAGAGGTTGTACAGTATGTTAACTGGTCTCTGCCTGCCTTAGCAATCAGTGAGACAGACGAATCAATGTCTACAGCACAGAGGTGGCTTTTGGGGTAGGCAAAGCAGGCGCACGCCTCGGGCCCCAAGCAATAAGGAGCCCCATCACCTGCTTCACCTATCACAAAAGCTGCATCTGCCTTGTTTGGTAGCAGGAGGAGGAACTGGCCCCTGGGGCTGGAACTGGTGGTGGGGAGCCGAGGCTGGCAGAGGGTGGGAGCATGGGCAACGGACGAGGGCCAGAGGCAGGGAGCTGGGGCCACAGAGGGGGAGCCATGGGGGCCCTGTGGGCCTTGGGGGGCCCCTGCAGGCCTATAAGGGTCTTTGCCTGGGGCCCCCAATAGCCAAAGGCTGCCTCTGCTACAGCATCCTGGCCTCCCATCTGTAATCACGTTAACATTCCTAAAGCTACAGAAATAGCTTAAGTGGAAAAATAATATCATGAAAAGTACTAAATGTATTTGTAGCTCATTTTCATGTGACTTAGCAGGAAGCCAGTATCACAGGGTCCGCAGCAAGCTTTATAGACCACTGTTTTGAGAACCCTAGTCTAATCTGACTGCAGACTAGACGTTTTCAAGACTAAGGCCATGTACACACTAGCATCGCTATCGCGCACTTACCCTATTGCGCGTTAAATGTTCCGTGGTTGTTGTTGCGCGATACCGCGTACACACTCGGCATGCTGTAACGGATCAAAGCCCCCCCCCCCC
>ML685768.1:3110030-3149372 GCA_007922175.1 Pelusios castaneus
TGTTGTCTTTAAAATATTTGTTCACTTTCAATTTCTTTTGTTGCTTATCTTCCATCTCCCCCCACTCTTCCTTTAATTTCTGTCCTGTTTTTTCTTCCTCTTCTATTTCCAGTGACTCTATTTCGAATCTTTCCAGTGTATCCTGTGCTGTCTCTGTCTGAGTGCCTCTTTATGGGGTCTCCATTCATGTTCTTTTCCCGTTCTCTCTCTCTCTCTGCCCGCAGAATACACATTCCCTTTGCTTTTTCTCTCCCTTTCTGTGTTGCCCATCAACAGTTTCTCCTGGTGAAAGGTATTTAATATAGGGTTGGTTGGAAGAATTTCCTGTGGCTGCTCTCTGAACAGTGCTTGGTGCCTCTTAGCTGCTGGGAACCTACAGCACTTCTATGCCTTCCTGAATTTACCAAGGCAGTTTGTTAGCCATCAGTATGTTTTTAAAAGCTTTTACCCCTTCATAGCTGTAGAATATTAATGCTTATTTCATATCCTGTTCCTTGCTTTAGGCTGGTTCAATTCATTTAGTGGCTGACTATGTCAATCCATCAGATATATAACTTCTCTTATTTCCACTCTGTCTTATTCTCAAAAGGCTTCATTCATGTTCTGCCCCCTCTGTGCCAAGGAGGGTCGTGTACTGGAAGGGCGCAGAACTCACTGAATCAGCCACCAGTGTTGTGACATTGCGATGAGGTGTGCTGCCTGTGACTCTTCCTTGCGTACCAGGCTTGTGAGGCACCTTGCCCTTAGCATGAGGAAACCTTGTCTGTCTGTACCTCATGGGAGGTGAGCTCTCCAACTCCACTGGACATGGGCAACACAAGGACTTCACTCTAAACCTTGGAGACCCACTGTCTCTCTCGGGGCCATTAGGCACACAGCAACCTCTGAAAGCATATCCCTGGACTGTCCAGTCCCTGGTCCACTGGACACACTCAATATTCAGATTCACTGTTCCCAAAGAGGCAGAATACTCCAACTTCCCAGTTTCCCTTCAGATCACTGCTTTGCTTTAATGTGAAGCACTTAAATACATTTATAGTGAAAACAGGTATAAGTCTATTTAACAAAGCAGAGAGTCAATAATAGCAAGTATTGACAACAAATGGTAACAGATGAAATGAAATCATAACACACATTCTAGAGCCTACACTTAATTAACTCAATATTCTTGTGTCCTATACAGTATTGCTCCCCCAAAATCATTGCTGTCATTTTCAGCCAGGCTAGTTGCAACCGTCCACTCATAAAAGAAGCATGTTGTCAATTTGCCTTCTCGATGAGCTGCTCCTGGTATTTCCTTGCATCCAATGATATACCAAACAGTCCTTTAAAACAAACAAGGAGTCCTGCGGCACTTTTAAAGACTAACAAATGTATTTATCACATGAGCTTTTGTGGGAGAAAATCCCACTTTGTCAGACGTTTGAAGATGGAGCGTCTGACGAAGTGAGATTTTCTCCCACAAAAGCTCATGCGATAAATACATTTGTTAGTCTTTAAAAATGCCACCAGACTCTCTGTTTTTGCTGAACTAGACTAACATGGCTACCCCTTTGGAACTTGTCAAACAGTCCTTTGTCTTTATTCATAAACAGGATCCGTCTTGCTGTTTGTTTAATCTTGTAGATTTTGCAATCTCTTAATTTTGCCTCTGACTGAGGAGGCAAATAGGCCTACATCATGAGGCATATGATACATAAATGACCAGATAGGGAGATAGGTGGCTATTACTTCCTGCCTGAAAGGAACCTCTCCTAGATATGTAACCTGCCGGTGACCTGCTTCACACCAAGACTTTGAGAGTAATTTAACTCCTTAAATATTATCTGTACGTACATTTTGCAATGATTATCGGAAATCATGGGCTATTGGTTCTTCATGGAGGCCTAACCTGTCTTCCTTTCATGAATTATGCAATATCTGACCCAGAGGATCCCTGTAAAACCCTCTGCGCCCTCTGCCAAATTGAACCAATGGATTTCTGGGTCACACTGTTCATAGTGCACCCAACTTCTTAACTGGGAGCATTGGGTTGAGTTCATTTCGAACTCTAACCCTCTGCATGGAAGCAAGCATAGACACTTTCTTATTTTGGGAAGCAATGGTTAGTGAATTAAACCTCAGGCTGGGATCCAAACCAGTAGTAATTAAGTTTTAATTATGGCTTTATTGCTGACTTGTGATGTGGCCTTGGCCAAATTGCTTAATATCTCTGTACCTCAGCTTACCCATCAAAGCGTTGAGCATTTATCTGTATGGTGCTCTGAAAATGTAACCCCTATATATACTAAATATCCTCTTTGATATCTTTGGTTCACAATTAAGATTTACAAATTGTAATAATCCTTCACTAACTTTGATTTCTGTGTAAGGTTTACGAATTCTCTGAGGTTTCAGTATTGCCTAAATACTTATTCTGTCAATACTTCATTAGAATGAAGAGCAAATTAAATAACAGGCAGCTGTGTTTTCACTTAAAAAGCATTCTCTATGGATTGTGGAATAATGCTTATAAATGTTAAAAATATGTAATGTTGATGAAAATAGAACCAGTATAACACCTTGGCAGTGCCTGCAGGTTTGAATAGCTAATTTATTCAAAGTGATTGTAATGCAGCATTACTGTTCTCTAGAAGCCCCAGTTTGACTAATGTGAGAGTATAGATTACTGGTTAGAATAACAACTGTATTCTTTTTCTCCTTTAAGATCTTTTATCCAGAAACTACAGATGTCTACGATAGGAAAAACATACCTAGAATGATATACTGCATTCATGCACTCAGGTAACTAGTGATGGGGTGGAGGGAACACTGGATTCAGTGACCATGTTTCAGGGTTGTAGTTTAAGAACGGCTGCAAGTAACTGGTGCTCTTAACGAAAGATCATACTTTTAACTTTGACACAGTGCTAAAGTTGTATTGATTTTTGTTGTTGTTATAGGGTGTGGGTTGTTGACAACAATGTAACTATTAATGAATTTTTATTATAGGACTATTGGGCAAATACTTCTGAAGCATGGAGGAGGTTTGGGGGCCCCTGGAGGGCATTCCCCTTCTTTCCCACGCCCCAAGCCAGGCTCCTGACTGGAAGCAGGGACCAGCTGGGACCAGGCAGGAAGGAGCTGCTGCTGACAGGGTCATGGCTTTGCCACCCCTCCACCCCCAAATTAATCAGTCAAACTCCACTGATGTGCAAGTACAAGTTTAAAAAAAAAAACAAAAAAACCCTACTGAAATTCATGCAAACAGCCCTCGTATGTATCCCCCACAAACACACTGTTCACAAAGCTGAAGCATACGTTTAAAACAAACGCTTTGTGTTAAATTTCTCGTAATCTTGAGACACTAAGCCGAAATCACCTTTTTAGAGTGATGGTAACTTCCTCCATAACCTGTTTTTAAAATTATAGCAGTGCGCCACACCCCTTAAAGCTGTCTCACCTTATTGAGTTCTCATTTCTGGCAAGAAGTGCTGGTAGACTTAATTTAGTTTTGATGTTAATACAATGGCAGTACAAATGTGTTCCAGGAAAATGAAGCTCTTCAGGCTATGCCTTGACGCCAGCTTAGGACTTTCGCCTTCCAAAGTGAAGATCAATACATAGGTTCTTAATCATTCATACCCCAGATTATTTTGTCTCAGGTTTTTAAATGTGCTGGGCTGTTTTCTCTTACAGATATCTAGGTAGTTCCGTTATAATGCAACGCAAAGCCAGGGAAGTTTTGTTCACAACATTATAGTGGAATTAGTCTTTTTTCTGCCACTTTTTCTGCTTTAAAAGCCTCTTCCTCTTGATATTTAATTAAAGTGTGAAAGTCTATAACCTCTATCGCAATGGTGATAGGAGTAGTTTGGGTAGACGAGACTCTTTCCTGGCTCTGTTAGCTCATTTCCTGCATATGGAAACCTTTTCCTTTCATAACTTTTGTTAGTGTCAGGCTTGTAAAGATAAATTTTAGGCATAATATAATTATTCTGTTTTGTCAGCACTCATAACTGAACTATTTGGCATGTCAGCAGTCCTAGGAACTACTAAACATGGCAGAGGTGAAATGTTTTACTTCTCGTATAATTCTTGAATGGATGCTGATGCTCTGGCAGTCTTGTATAAGACATGCTCAGGGCCAGTAAATATGGCGTACGTTCAAAGTTTAATGATTTTTCGTTCAAAATGCTTAGAGTTTGGCTGTAGCAGTCGTATCAATTCTTTTGTGATATATGTGTTACTATTTAGATTATGAAGATTCCTATCTTCAAAGCGTCTGACGAAGTGGGATTTTTCTCCCACGAAAGCTCATGCGATTAATAAATCTGTTAGTCTTTAAAAGTGCCACAAGACTCTGTTGTCTTTCTACAATAGACTAACACGGCTACCCCTTTGGTATTTAGATTATGGCGTTGGATGTAATATTAACAGCATCAGAATGATTACATAAATACTGGAGGGTAGCTTATCATCTAAACCATGTGGCTTGGTCTTTCTGTCAGTGAGTGTCTTGTGTAAGCTTGAAACAAGATTTCATGAAGTGGACACATGGGGCTCTTAATGTTAAGCAGCTTATAAAGAAATGGTGGGCTCAGTTCCATTTTGGTGATGTCACAATCTTTATTCAGATGTTCTCCAGAAAGGGGAACGGAATAAGGCTTTCAAATGGCTGTATTCACTGAAGATTGTGAATCAATTGTGGGCTTGATTAATACTGTAAATAAGACATTTTTTACCCATTTGCTTCAGCTTGGTATGTTGTTTGCAATGATAACGTAACAATTAGTGTCTTTTTTCTTGAATTGTGTTTTACAATGGTTTGGTCCTTGGGGTATTCATTTTCTCTTCTACAGCCTGATCTTGGTCAGGACACAAGTCAAGACATCAGAGATGATCTGTGTGGTTTTTTGGCCTTCATTCTCAATTTGTTTTTATTTCACTTAAATCCTTCTTAATATGCTACATATCAGAACAAAGCTGCAACACTCAAAACTTTATTATATTTTTTAATTATACTATTGGATAGTGATTCAAAACACTCCAGTGCCATGAATTTCCCACACTTCCTTTTGATGACCATATTTAACCCTATGCTGCTTTAACTTGGCATATAACAGCCAGCCATACAGTCACTGCACTCTCTCCACATTTTCTCTGCCCTCTTCTAAAATGCACTGTGACTGTGATTCTCTTGAAGCTTTAACCCGCAACGTCTGTCTGCATTACACACACTGTAGCCTTAAAAGAATGTTAATGTTGCAAGTTTAAGCATTCAAAATTTAAGAAATTCCAGAACTAAGCTTGGCTAGGTACCCTTAATTCATCCCCCTTGAGTATGTGCATTATGATGATCTTTCATTACATGATCATATATTTTTCCACAGAACCCCGATGGATTCAGTACACAGAGTGGCTGGTGCACTGGGGATATATCATGGGTATACAGTGAAAGAGACTGCTTTGTAGGACTCCATAGTCAGTTGTTTGAGGAGTTGAAAAAAATAAATTTCATCACTTGGAATTGTATTGATTTGCACATAGTGGATTTGAACATATAGGTCCATAGCACATACCTCTGCCGTTTGAGCTAATGGAGTAACTTATAGCAATAGTAAGTTGTGACCACTTCAGGTTACAAAGTGCCTCCCATGAACTAGATGATCTGAAGGTTGATTCCCGCAGCTTAGTAGCAGTACTTGCTAAAAAGGTAAAGGTAAACATTTGCCCCATAAATAATCTGTTGAACTGAGTCACTTCCCACACCGTGAAATGTTCTTTTAAAGCCAGTTAGTGTAAATGTGTTCAGATGCATCATTAAAAATGTAAGCCTTATTACAAAGAACACACATTAAGTATGCATGTTTTCCAGTGAATGTATTCCTTAATACAAAAGAAGGCAGCTACATTCTCTAAATTGCCCTCACATTTTATGTGAAAACCAAATGAAAGGCAAACTCCCAGCACCACCTTGTGGTAAACTCCTCCAAACCACAGAGAATAGAAGAGACCACATTACTCAATCATGTATAACTGTAGTTTACACAAGAGAGTGAAATCTTAAAATTATCTGCCACATTTCAAACCACTTCTGTTCTTTCACAATATCAAATATTATCCGGTGGTGACTACTAAAAAGCTAGAGCTTCCCATGCTGACAATGCCATTTTTTTTATTGCCATTATTCATTTAATGGCATCCAAAGTACGGTGGGCACATCACAGATAAGATATAGTCCTGGTCTCAAAGAGCTTACTGTAAAAGCCCTTTAAAACGCTGCAAGGAGAGACTAACAAAAAAGCAATTTGGAGTAAAAGAGAAGACTGGGCTAATACAAAGAGACTAGGATAGTTTGGGGCTTGTTTTAGATGTATTTTAACTTTTTCATTAGTTAATTTATTATTTAATACCTTCTTGTCAGTGGAGAATGGCAGACGGAATGATTCAATGTGTTGTAGAAATCTAATGACTTCCATGATGAGATGTGATAATGAGATTGTATGCTGCAGTGATTTTCTGCCTGGAGAAGAATCAGTGCTTCCTCTGTCCGGGTGGTGGTGGGGGGGGGGGGGAAAGAGTGCCCCATCTTCCTCATAATTAGAACAGAAAATACATGTGGCAACTATTAACAAATATACTTGGTAATGTCTCCTACTGCAGTTCTCGGGCAACTGAGAAAAGACAGAGTAGACTTGCAACATGTAAAGATGGTGGGGCTGGGGGGGTGCCCTTTTTAAAGGCAAAACAGCCTTCCACTGATATTTATATTAAAGTGCCTTGTTTGAAATTTGAGCTTCACCCCAGAGAAAATCACTTTCATTAATTAGATTGCAAAAATAAATTCCGGAAACACCTAACTTCTTACAATTAAAGGCCTCGCACATGGTCAGAAGATATGAATGAGAGATGTGAATTTACTCAGCTGTTATCCAGATGGCACTATATAGCTTTAAGAATAATTAGTATGGGTTTTCTTGCTACACCGAAATGAAAATAATGTCTTCTGGAGAGCAGATAGTTGCACTGAACTTATTTCAGTTTTTTAAAAGTATAAGAACACTTAATAAGCTGAAGAGTTTGGTTGGGTTGGGTTTTTTGAGGGGCTATTTGAGGTTGAAATACTGATCTCTTTCTTGAGGTTGAAATACTGATCTCTTTCTTTAGTCCTCTCAACATTAAATATGCTTAGTCTTAGGAAAACTGAGCTGAAACTTTTTCTTTAACTAAAAATGTGTGCATTCTGAAATCTGTATTCCTAAATTTAAATAATATATGTGAAAGGAACCATGTCCTTAGGGCAGGGTGTCCAGACTTTGATTTTGAAGCTGAATATTAGAAATAAAGTTAGTTACTGCATTCCATGCTGATGTGGAATATGCCCTTCTGAGCTTATTGTTTTTATATGGATCCAATAACATATCTAAACTTCCTGTTGCAATACATAATATATAGACAGACAACAGACATATCCCAAAATGTAGTTATTGCATATGAAAATACATTGTCTTAATTTTCATAATATGGGTTTCCAGATGTGCTAGCTTTTGAGTTTCACTTTACTAATTCTGTATTTTAAAGGGCTATTTTGTAGGGCATTTTGTATGAATCCAGCATCAATAATTTATCTTTGTGTGTATTCCTTCCCTTTCCATATGCCGAAATATTTCAGTATAGGCAACAAGTCTTGCATTCTAGCTGTGTCTTCTTTCCATCTAAGAGAGCTTCTAGGAATATCTCCATCTTGTGACTCTTACTTCTCCCTCTATACACTCACAATGTTTACAATGCACCACAGAAAAGTCTGAAAGTCAAATATATTGCATCTCTTTCCACAGAAGTCAATAGTTAAAGATGAGTTTAATTCAGTAACATTCTGATTATACTGATCATCATATGAGCTTTGTTTTGGTTCTATAAAAAGTAAGCATTTATTGAATATGCACATCTCTGGCATTGTGACTTAATATTTTTCTGTTTTGCAGTTTATATCTGTTCAAACTTGGTCTAGCACCACAGATCCAGGATTTACTGGGAAAAGTAGACTTTACTGGTAAGTCTGTTTGAATTAGTCATATTGTAGGTAATTAGTGCATCAATGAAACCTGCTAATACTAGTGTTTCCAGCAGTCAACGCTCTGTAATGTGAGTTTTTCCCTCTTCTCTTCCAACATCCTAATTGAAGTGGTTGGGAGGCTGCTATTTTTAATCAATGTCAGCCTTTGGAAAAATATCTGGGAGGGAATTTACACGGAACATTTGATACAGCTTTGAAACTGAGTTTCTAGCAAAATGAAAAAACTACAGTTAACCAAACCCTGGCTTTTTAAATTGTAAATAAATTTTAGCTGTAAGTGCTCATGAGGTTCTGAGAATTTCATCCTGTTAATCGTTTCCAACTTTACTTTTTAAAATAGAGGAGGAAATCAGTAACATGCGAAAGGAGTTGGAGAAATATGGTATACAGATGCCAGCTTTTAGCAAAATTGGTGGGATTCTGGCCAGTGAATTATCCGTGGATGAAGCTGCATGTAAGACCCCTTTATCATGTTTTCTACCTAATACCTCAATTGACAGGAGTTTCTGTGTAAGTTGCTGATGGTTTTGAGAGTCATTTAATTTAAGATACTACTTGGAAGTAACATTGGTAGTTAATGAGCCAGTAATATTTTTAATGTCTAGAATTATCCTCACCGCCCATATCTGTGACCTTTTAATAACTGTCGAGTTGTGCATGTATTAGCTGAGTGACCATGTTATTCTGTTGTTATGAGACTGCCTGAGATCTCTTTGGAACAAGGAATTATGCCTTCTTATGTCTGTATGGTGCTGAGGAGTTCTGAGGGGATGCCTGAAACAAATAAATCCTTTGTCTTTTTCACCTCACTTTCCCTCTTTGCCTTCTGCTTGGCACCCTCATTCTTTGTCATATTTGAAATGTGAAATGTCTTTCTGTGCCTTCAGTATAGTCCAAAAGTGTGCTTTAGTACACTATAAAAGTAATAGGCAATGGTTGTACATTCAGTGAAAATGAAAGGTAGCAAATTAAAAACTTATCAAAGGAAATACTTTCACACAACATATAATTAGAGACAATGGAACTTCCTGCCACAGGTGTCGGAGGCCAAGAATTTAGGATTTAAAAGCGAGACCGAAAGTTTTTATATGCCCAATGAATGTACCCAGCTCAACTATTAATGGGAGCAATAAACATCCCCATGTTTTAAGCCAGTTTTTAACTATTGGGTATTAGGAAGAGACCTTCATGGTCCTGGATTACCCCCCATCTGCCTATTGTTGGGTTCCAGCTCTTTCCGTTGAAGCATTTGGTGTGACCACTGTTGAGAGAGAGCACTAGATTGGATGGGCCACTAGTTTGATCCAGTAGGGTAATTCTTACATTTCTAAGTAAAAATCCCGACCGAAACTTTTTAGTTGGCTTTGCAAAGCATTTCTGTAAATGTAACTGTATTGTGCAACTTGATAGTGAACATCTTACTTGAGGTGTCTGTTCTCTGTAATTTCTCTTGACAAAAAATATAAGTTCCTAATTTTTTTAACAGCTACACAGATATCTAGCCTTTGGCAAGATGGTTAGTCTCTGCATATCAGTTTCCTGTGTGAAATAGTATAGGCCAAAATCTTCTAATAAACTCCTAAAGGTAAAATGGGGACTATAATATAAGTGTGTATTTTAATTTCAGACACTTTGGTAGAAGATTTTGGCCTATGTCATTTCAGGAATATAAAATGAAGAAGAGAGAAGCTAATTGTTATGCTCAAGGTATATAAGTGAGCCCGTGATTGAGTGAAGAATAGAACTTGAGGTGATTCTTCGAATAGCTCCACATAATTTCATGTATGGGTGCTGTGCCACCCTGTACTGCCTTGTGGTAGAACCATCTTCAGCAGTGTTAGCTCTTCCCATCAGCATCATACCACAGTGAGAGTGAGGCCATCTAGGGTGTGGACTGCTCTCACCACACTGTCTTTCAATCAAGTGCCATGAGCAGATGTGTATCTCTGGTTTCTTTGGAACCAGAGCCTCTTTCTTCTTAGGCCTGGGTTATACTGACAGAGGAGGTTGATGTAATGCTGTTTATCTGAACCCCCTAAAGCATGCAATGCTGTTTACGTGAACCCCCTAAAGCATGCGTCTCCACTAGCATGCCAGTGAAGCGGAACTAAATCACGTTGAAATTTGACCTAATAACACCACCCCCACAAGTGGTGTAGCGCTGAGATCAAATTCCAGACTTGCAATTTGTATCAGTGTAGACAGAGTGCAACATGAATTGATGTAATTGGCCTCCAGGAGCTATCCCATAATTCTCTGTTTTTGCTGCTCTGGATTTTTGTGCTTTGCTGCACCATGGCCATGCAAGCAGCACATAGTTCCTCCCCTGCAGCCCTGGGAAATTCTGAATTTCCATGTTCTGCTTGGTCAGCATGGAGAGCTTGGTAACTGAACAGCGATAGCGATTGCAAGCACCAAATGTGCCCCAGTGTGGAGTCGGCCTGAGGTCTTGGCTCTCATCAGCATGTGGGGTGTGGAGACTCTGCTTGCTTAGCTCTAAGACCGCAAAAGAAATCATGATATCGCGTGCCATGGTTGAGAGGACATACAGCAGTGCTGCATTAAAACTAAAGAGCTGAGGCAGGCATATCAGCGGACTACGAAGGCCAATAGTCATTCTGGCTCCTCTGTTAAGAAGTGTCGCTTTGAGGATCTGCATGCAGTTCTCGGAGTTGACCTCATCACTGTGCCACCCAGAAGCACCAATACCTCTGAGGAATTGCAGTGCAGGATGAATGATGACAACTCTGTGGACGAGGAGGAGGAGCAGGGGGCAGGAGAGCAGCGTATCCGTTCTCCCAGACAGCCAGGACCTCTTTGTCACCCTGGAGCAGCCCAGCTGGTCACAGGACAGGGTCAGTGATCAAGATGCAGGGGAAGGCATGTCTGGTGAGTGTGTTTATCTAATCTCATTGCTCTACTTGTATTTCCAGTCATGCGTGTATTTTTCTTCAAAGGAATTTTGTTGAGAGGACATGGCATTAGTGTGTGTAGGTGAGCTTCTGCGTAGGGTCACTACATGAACGCCTGTTGATGTGCAAACGAATGCTATGAGAATCCTCCATGCATATCTCCAGAAAACTTTCATTTAAGGTACTCTCAAATCCTTAGCAGAAAGTTTCTGGGGAGGACAGCCTTCTCTTCTGCCATGATGTGAGACTTTCCCGCTTCACACTGTGAAAGGCACAGGCATCATCATGGCACATAACATAGAAGCATAAGGGCGAGGGCTATAGCCTGCTGCTTACAGCGACTTTCCTTTTCGTCAGTGTTATTCGCAGCAGACTGATGTCACGTGGTCACCTAGTGAAGATGGCACAACATTAAGTAACTGAGCAAGGCTGTCTTCTTCCCCTGCCTTGTCCTCTGTCCCTTGGACACAGCACAGCATGGCACCCTTTGCATGGACTTAAAGGTACCAAGTAGCGGTCACCCTATCTTTTCTACAGCCTTAATTTGCCCATGGCCGCCTCTAATCCATTTTTCCCATCTCCTGCCACAGTACACTTAGGGGCATAGTGGAGAACAGTGATCCCTCTCCTTTCTTATTTGTGAAAGGAGGAACACTGCTGGAAATTTCTATAATGGATGCAAGGGCCCCTGGTTTACCATGTTGGGAATGGCTGTCCGAACACTGTGGTGCATGCAGATTTGAATGTTGTTCTGCCCTCCCATTCTGCATAGTGAAGGGGGTTATTGTAACAACGTTTCATGTTTTAGACTACCTTGGCTTGTCTAACAATATGAACTGCGTGCTTTGCTTGCATTACAAGCAGGCCCTTTGACCTTGGGCCAGCAAACTCCTGTTGAGCACCTTTCCCAGTTTAGGAAGGCAGGGGGAATCCAAAGTTGCCATGTTTAGCAAGCTGATGAACACCTCCACAGCAGCTGATGCAGAGCTCAGAGCTTGGTGGATGTCCTTATCAGAGAGACTGGACATGGACATGGAGGACGGAAGAGCAGCTCAGGACCAGGAGCGTGAAACACAGCAGGAGATGTTGCATATTATGAGGGATCGGTCCGACATGCTGCAGCACCTCACAGAATTCCAGGAACAGAACAGCTGGACAGAGTCCTCCTGAAGTCCCTCCATAACGAGTCCTGCTACCACCCTCCACCCCAAAGCACTCCACGCAGAGGTTGAACAGAGTCCAGTAGATGCTACAGTCAATGCCAGTGGATGCAAACAGAAAGAACAGGTGGCCCCTTTAAGAAAAGCACCATTCCTTTTCTTTCCCACCCCTACCTCTAAAGGGTAATTAATAAAACTGAACAGTTCTTTTAAAACTCTCATTTAATTCAGTCAAAGCCTGGCTGTTTTCAGTGGCAAAAGAAGGGGAGGTGGGTGTAGGCAGTGTGGTGGTGCTCAGTGATAAGGCATGCACATTACTGCCACTCATTACGAAACCAAGTTTTCGATGCTTCCCTGATAAGCTGTGTTCCAACGTTCGCACAGACTGAAACACTGGTGGCCAGCCTATCAGCCTCCATAACCCAACCTGGAGGAAACTTTTCCCCAAGTGTTTCACACACATTATGGAGCACACAGCGTGGGCAAATAACTGGGGGTATAATTTTTTTGCTGAGGACAAGCCTAGTGAGGAGGCTTTTCCACCTCCCTTTTAAATGCCCAAATGCACATTCTATCACCATTCTGCACTTTCTGAGCCTGTTACTGATACACTCCTTATTGATTGGCATTTCAACATCCCCGGTGTTTATTTTTTAGTCGGGGAAGAAAGTGCCTGCATGCATCTTTTTGAACAAACCGGAGTTCCTGAAGATAAGTGCGTCGTGGACCTTTCCAGACCACCCCACATTGATATGTTATCCACAAGGTCCTGAAAGACCACAGAGAAATACTCCTTGTGGTTATTGTACTCTGTGGCAGGGAGGTCTGGAGCTAAAATAGGAATATGTGTCCTATCTATGGCCTCTCACAATTTGGGAACCCCAATGTGGCAAACCCATTCAATATGTCTTGCACGTTTCCCAGAGTCACTACCCATTGCAGTAGAAGTCTATTAATGGCTCTGCATGCTTGCATCACTGCAGCTCCCATGGTGGATTTCCCCACTCTGAATTGATTTCCAGCTGACTGGTAACAGTCTGGAGTTGCTAGCTTCCACAGAGTGATAGCCACTCACTTCTCCACTGTCGGAGCTAGTCTCAAAAGAGCATTCATGTGCTGCAGTGCCAGGGACAGCTCTTTGCACAGTTCAAGGAAAGTGGCCTTCTGCATTCAGAAGTTATATAGCCACTGCTCATCATCCCACACACTCAGTCATCGTAATATGGTCCCACCAGCCTGTGCTTGTTTCCCAGGCCCAGAACCAGCGTTCCACAGACTGAAGATGATGTGGAACAGCCTGCAATAAGTGGGAATTGTTTTGCTCTATAGCCTGTAGCAGAGCAACCTCAGTAACATTGCAGTTTCCCACATCACAACTCCTGTTTCGCTGGTGAAAATATTGCAGGGTAAGGCATGAGGTGTTTGTAAAGTTCACCATAATAGTGAAGAGCTGAGCCAGCTTCATGCCTCTCCAGGTGCACAGCAGAGAAAAAAGGCATGAAAAAGCGCTTCCTGGTTTGTTGTGACAAGAAAGGAGGGGGGGAGGACATTGCATCATGGGAGGGCAACATCCTTCCCACAAGTCTCTGCATCTATTTCCACGATGGCTACCCACAGTGCACTGCTTTCACTGTCGAAGTAATGGCGACCAGTGGGGACTCAAGAGCCCGGCGCAGGGAGCATGGTATGATCACATTCCTATGACTTCCAAATTTTGGAGGGTAAGTCGATTTTAAAATGCGTCGGATTCCTGCCACAATCTAGACATGGCCTTAGACAGTTAGCCTACAACTTAGCCAGTTGTCTAGTCAATTAGTTAGTGATTTTTATTTAGCTCTGTGTTCTGGTGGAGCAGAAGAAGCAGGGATTTAAGAGGTGCATCTCCTGCCTGGTCATCTTCTCAGCATTCGACAGCCAGGTGCAGTGCCTCAAGTGCCAAGGACAAGGATGTTCACCTTCTGGTGATGTGATCTGTCGGATGTCTACTCTCAGAGCCAGAAAGAGCAGTAGGCAAGTCTCCCTATCCTATCTCCTGGCCTAGGCTCAAGGGCTTTGTTCAGAACCTCTGGGTTTGAACAACTCACCGATCCAGGGTTGAAAAAGCAAATATCTCCACAAGTTGGCACCGACAAGGGGCCAACAAGTTCCCAGAGGCTGTACCCACATCCAGTACTGGATCTGATCCTTGCCACCTCCTCAATTGAGCCTCTGAGGCCATTGAGGGCCACCAGGTCAGAGGCCAGTGCCCCAATTCCGGAAGAGAGAGTGAAAGTTTTAGCCTCTCAAGTGCTATGTCTCACAATGGTCTGATCTTGGAACCATTGCAGCTTCAGCATCCACTTCCAGATCTAGGAAGATAGACTCCACTGATGCACCATAACTGGAGTCATTGTCAGAGCCTTTGGGGTAATGATTGTCCCTGCAGAGTGGCATAAGAACAAAGCGCCCACAGTTAGCGGTGCTGGTTCCTGTGCAGCAAAGCTATTGGATCCTTTTCATTCAGACAAGCTCTACAGCACTAATATGCAGATGTGGTCCACCCTCAGCATTACTAGCGAGCAAGGTGGACTTGCATATGACACTGGACCTGATATCTCCATCGTCAGTTCCATTTCAGATCCAGCTACAGCCTAGGTTCCATGGAGTTCTATCACCATGGCAGCTCAGGATCACTTTCTGAAGCATTAGACCGGAGTGTGAAATGCAAGAGCTCTAAGAGGAGGCATGTTTATTTGTTTGTTCCAAGATCCTCTATTTCGTCTTCTTTTAGGAAGAAGAGGCAAGAAGACATTGTATCTCCTATCCTAGATACTTCTATGATCTCTCTCTCTCTCCCTCCCTCCTCTCCTCTTAAGATCCCTACAGGGTTTCCACAGAGAGAGCTGATTCCTCATATCTCCAACTGGACCTGTTGTCCGTTGTTCACTCCCGCTCTGATCAGGATCTCTATCAAGAAGGAGATAGAAGAAGAAGAATGCAGAGACTAATAGTGGGGTTCAGACTTTCTTTTGGCCGTCTTATGGCCAATATTTTTCCAAACCCCATTGGCAGTCTTGGGGACCCATGAACTTACTGGGGGCCATCTCAGGAACTTTTCAGCTATCTTTTGCATGGATGGATGAATAATACCTCTTCTACAAAGGATTCAGCAGCCCAGAATTCCTTGAAACGGATTCTTTCTTATCGCATGACTAGCAATATGCAGAGCCACTCAAAAAAAGAAACAAAGGTTACAAGGAGAGCTCTCTCCCAAGGTTCGAATGACTTCACCACACACGCTGCACTAATGTAAATTTGAAGTGTAGACTGGCCCTGAGAGTGCTTTGACAACTGGAAGATAGTTCTACCTCCAGGCACCACGAGATGGCAGAGTATTCATAAATATGAATATGCAGAGCTATCTCGAAGAACTCTTTTTAAAATAAATATTTAAATAAATAAAAAGGCTAAATCAGTTCTATTCAGTTAATTAGGTTGTCAAATAGTTCCTTGGAAATCAGAGATTTGCACAAATTTCATTTAACTTTACGCATACAAGGTAGAAAATTTTGGCTTAATAAATACAGTTACGGTGAAGCTTAGCTATTTGTAAGACACTAAAAAGATTTCCAAGTATTTTAAGTGAAAAGTGATGTCACAAGCTGTTCCATAATTGTTAAACTTTAAAATTCTGAAACCCTAATTTAAAACACACTCGCGTACATTAGCATTGTCTAGTACTGTTTGTTAGTACATGTTGTGACTTCGGGTTGTATATGATTCTGCAAATATAAGTTTTAAAAATAGTCTATAGGGAGAAAAAATATCTGGGTATGTCTGTCTTGCACATTCTCTGAGGTTTAGTTACTATCAAAACTGTTTTTGATTTTTTTTGATTTTTTTTTAAACTGTAAATTTACTTTTTCTGGAGGTAAAAGGGCCATAACTTCCTTTCCCAAAAGCTTTTTATAAAAATGTGTTCTGTTTCCTCTTAATTTCTGAAGTATGTTTCTTTAATTCAATAAAGTAGTCTTTTCTGATGTCTTCCATTCCTTAGGCTGGGAGTGAGCTGTAGAGCACATTAGAGCCAAGAAGTGGCTGCTGGACAATGGAAATGTCTGAGAAATTGTCTGTTAATAAAGTTCAGTGTAGCATTTATTGAATTCTTATGATGAGGAGAGTTGCTAATGTAGTACCCCAGGTTTAGTGTAAAAAAGGAGAGATTCAGGGCTCAAACATGGATGCTGAGGAGCTCTGTTGTGCTATTGGAAGATTATAGATATGAGACCTTTCCTAATGATGCTGGATTATTTCTCTTGAGAACATAGTTTTTAGTATTTCTTTTATCCAGACTATTTTAAAGCTAAGGGCTTCCGTTTTCCTTTGGTAGACTAGTTCATAAGTAAATGCATATACCCTTTTGCTAATATTGAACCTAACTTTTTCTATAATTTCTTAATTCTAGTTTAAAGGTGGTTCAGTAGCATATAATCTCTCCCACTTTGTGTATACATCCTTAAAGATACGTTTTGTTGTATTCCCCTCTGTCCTCTCAAACAAATGATACATTTCTAGCTTTTTCTTCTTTCCTTGTGAGTCCCAATTTCTCCTTGATAACTTCTAAAGTTGGTTTAGGTTGCTTTACAGGTAAATAACATTTATAGACTTGCAGACCAGAATGGACCATAATGACCATCTAATCAGACTGCACAACACTGACAGATATGTCCAGCAGTCTAATTTTGCTTACCTTTTATCTCTTAGATTATAGAGCCCTCAGTCATCAGAAAACTTCTCCCCATATAGGTACTTGCAGACCAGGATAAAGTGTCCTGTTTGTCTTTGCTTTGATATCTCAAAAAAATTGAGATTATTGAACATCAATGTAGAAATAGAAACTCTCTGGAGGACATTTCTTCTCACCTTTATCTCTGCCCCATCCCCAGGAAAAAAACCCTGATATTTTCCCAAACCTTTTCGGTATTGTGCAAGTAAGATTGTGGGAAGGGGTATGAAGTTTGCCAGTACACTAACTGAATTTCTTTTTATTTAGTTTTTTGGCCACAGACACTTTGTTTTTGTAAATGCAGCTTTTCTAGTATGTGAGGTATAACAGAATTTTGATCATATTTTTATAGTTCCTGAATAATGTATAACAAATCTCTTTGCTGTAAGTTTTCAGTTTGCCTCTTACTAGATATTTATTCAAGAAAATAACGGTAGTTCTGCAGGAAGAGTTAAAAGGAATGATCCTGTACTACTGTAGTTTGGGGCTTAACTTTTTTCTTTTCCTGCCCTAAAGATTATTTCTCTGCCTTTTTTTTGTCCCTTTTGCTTCATTCTAACCCTGGCTCACGGCTCATTCCCATCATCTATTTGTGCTTGCCTTTTATGGGTTCCTGGGCTGATGACCTTTAAAGGCATATCAGCACTTCAGAATTTCCTGGAAGGGTCCCTTGTCCTGAGAGCCTGAGCTTGCTGTCTATTGCACTGTTTTGTGCTCATAGATTCATAGACTCTAATGTCGGAAGGGACCAATATGATCATCTAGTCTGACCTCCTGCACAATGCAGGCCACAAAACTTCACCCTCCCACTCCTGTAATGAACCTCTAACCTATGACTGAGTTATTTAAAGTCTGGGTGGGTATGTGTAGTACTGCTCTGTAGAGAGTGAGTTCCCTTGTACTGTCCTTATTTCAAGCATGTATGCTCTATTTCTGAACAATACAGTAGGATAAGGCTGTCTGTGTACTGCAGCCAGCCAGCCACACCTTGGCTCTTACCAGCCTTGGTTACAAGATGACCCCAACACACCAGCAGTCCTAGATTTTTTTCTCACCAAAAATGTTTGTCCTTTGCTGTCCAACCTCTTCCTGGGCAATGCAAGCTTATATAAAGTCTATCATTTTATTAGTAGACATGATACAGACATGTCTTGTTACCCTAGCTGGAGCTCCCCAAACATTTCAATTCTGACTCACTGGATTAGATAAACTCGGGTTTTTGTTCTATCAACTACAAAGAAAGGTTTTACATGGGACATAAAAGTCAGAAATGGTTGCAAGAAAAATGAAGATTAAAATAGGCACTAGGTGCATTTTATGTGCCAAGTAAAATTCAAAGCAAGGTTTTTCTCACCAAATACTCCCTGCAATCTGACTAACTTCTCAGGTCAGAACCCCATCTGCAGTTCAATGGCTACTTCCTTTGGTCCTTCTGATGAAGTGAATTGATGGGCAGGGAGGAGTGGGGAGAAGAGAAAAGGGGGGTGCCTTGGAATGTCTGCCCCCTCTTTTATAGTCCTGTTTCTCTTTCCCCCCCCCCATCCCTTTTTGGAGCAGCATTTTCAAGTAGGGAACAAGGCGACAGATCATCTGGGTGGAAGGGAACGCCATGCTGTTTCTTTGTTCGGATGCAGCCTCTCTCTTTTTTTTTTTTTTGCCTTGTCCCCTTTCCTGCCACAGAATGGCCACTTAGCAAGTAATGAGTTCATCAGACTTGTGTACACCTGGCTGAGGCATCAGCTTTCCTTTTGTTTCTGAAGAAATGGTTTGACCACTCCCCAGACTTCTCTGGAAAACATAATCATGATCTTAGTCATGATAGGAGTTTTCTTTATATTGTCACAAAGAACACTGCTACATGCATTTTTCTGTATTATTGATCAGCAATTCGTGAGGTTTTTAAATATATCACAAGATATACTTTCTACAAATATTACAGTAGTGTGTAGAGTGTGTTCCATCACAATTCCACCTCCCAGGGCCGTCCCTTGGGGAGCTGGCCCAGAGGCCGAGGCCATCTGGGGAAGAAGCCAGCTCCGGCATCAGCCCCAGTACCGGCCCAGAAGGCTGCCGCTGGGGGGAGCCGTCTCCGGCCCGGGTCGCCGAGGCAAAAGGCGCAGGGAGCTGGCTCCAGCCTCAGCCCCAGCCCAGGAAGCCGAGGCTGCCGGCGGAGAGCTGGCCACATGCAGCTCTGTGGGGCAGGCCGGCCCAGAGGCCGGGCTCCCCCCACGTGCTCTGCCTCTGGGCCTGTCTGCTCTGCCCTGGGGGTGGGGAGGGCTGCCCAGGGGGCGGGCATAGTGCTCCCGGCCTGCCCCGCCCCGCTGCCTATGGCTAGCTGCTGAAGGCAGCGGGGAGGGTTGCAGAAGGAAGCGGCCATGGTGGGGAGGCCTGGGGGGGCCTGGTGACGATCACCCTGTTCGCACACCCCCCCCCCCCCCGGGACGGCCCTGCCTCTCCCCCTCCAAACCTATGACAGTCAATTTTTATAGAGCTAGCTTCCGATTTGGGAATGTATGTGAAGGCTGTTTCTGAGAGGAAAAGATGGTTTTAGCAAAGTTTAATGTTTAGCAAATGTTCACTGTGTTACCTAAATAGAAGAAGTGCTGGTGGTGCTGAAGAGGACATAGATGGATGTAATCAATCCATGATCTAGGAGGGATTGTACCTTCATATCTGCTGTGTAACAGGTTCAATTTTAGAATAATTTGGGTTGGGAGGAACTTCTAGAGGATCACAATGATTTTCCATCACTCACACCAAGTGTAGCTCTGCTAAAGTCAACGGTTACACCATTGTAAAACAAGTGTAACAAGAGAATTAGGAATTGTTTATTTTGCTTCCTTCTATGAACTAGTTTTAGTTACAACTATCCTGTAACTTTTCCCAGTCTCTTACTTGTTTGTCTTTCTGCTGATCAGTCTGTGGCCACAAAATGAAAGATGAACTTTGGAACTTCTACACAAACCCTTTTTCACAAAAGCTATATAATTTGAACAAAGTTTAAATCCAGGACTTGCATCATGACCAAAGAGGGTTTTGAGTGCTATTTCTGTTGAAATAAAATGACAAAATAGTCTTCAAACCCCTGCAAACTTAAAAACTATCCTGTCCTATGCTGGTGATTACAGCTACATTTAGATTGGAAAGTCCAAGAAAGTTAAAGTATGGTGAGACGTGATCAAATACTATGGAACCTCAATTATCCAATCTAATTGGCACTGGGGATAGATTGGATAACCAAAAACCCAGATAAACCAGAGAATGGCAGTGGGGGGTGCCGGGCAACTAGTGGTTTGGTAATAGAGAATGGAGGCTCAGTTAAATGGGATTCTGCTGTATAATATCTTGCTCTCCCTTTTAAAAAAGGAAAAAATGAAGCCTTGAGCAGAGAATTGGTAATGCTAATTTTCATTTGATCCGGAAGTGCATTTCTCATTGGCTCTCTATTTTAAAGTTTTGAATCTCATCCATCTCTTTCAGTGCATGCTGCTGTCATAGCAATTAATGAAGCTATCGAAAAGGGAGCAGCAGGTCAAACACTTAAAACATTGAGAAACCCATATGCAATGTTGGTGAATGTGGATGAGGACCTTGCACAGGAATATCAGAAGGAACTCCTGGAAGCTAAAAGGAGAAAAGAGGAGAATGCAAAACTGAAGGTTCTAAAATATATTTAGGTTTAATTAACATTCCTAATAAGTTTCATATTGCCATATAAAAAGTGCATGTAAACTTTTTGAAAGGATTCTTCTAGTATTGCGTTAAGCCAGTGTATTCAATAGACTATGTGAATGATTGTCACTACATAGAAAATTGATCACAGTGGTCCCTTTGGTCTTGGAATCTATGAAATAAACAGGCTGGATGCAAACGTTTACAGGTATTGTGTGTTTATACACTTAACATCTGAATGTATTTGAGATGTGTAGAGATTATATATAAAATACTTCTATGTAAAATCCAAAAGATGCCCATTTTTCTCCTTTAAATTTTAAGTAGAAACAAAGTCGATTAAACAGAAGTTTTTATAAAAACGTAACATTTTAAAAGTACCTTTTTCTTAGCGTAAAACATAATTATTAAGCATAGCATTCTATCTGACAGTATTTTCCATTAATACAAAATTGTACTTGCATCATTCATTTCTCAGTAAGTTTCAATTTGAGAAGACATTTGTTTTTAAGTATACTCAATGCTTTTTAATGCATTAGAGAGCTTAAGTCTTCATATTGTGGTTGATAAAGTTTTAAGCACTCATAATTCAATGGCTATTTGGCCATCTGAAAATATGTGTGCGCGCAGCTTTGTGAACCAATAAGGATTTTGTTTTTAGAATGGCTCTGTTTCGGAAGAGGAGAGAGATGTGTATGAAGAACTGCTGACACAAGCTGAGATCCAAGGCAATATCAATAAGATCAACAGTAAGTAATTCTATTTCTTATGAAAGTGGGCACGGGGCATTGACCAATTATGTAATTCTTGGTTCAAATTCCATTCAAAGACAAAAAAAAAAATTCTTATTTTACAGAAATAACTTTAAAAGTGTCTCATGTTTGTCAGCGTTCCAATGGTTACTTTCAATGTTTGTGGGGTATCTTGCTGTCTTTTTCCACTATTCATCTTTGGGGATATCTTTTGTTGTTGCTGATAATATCAGACTCTTCAATTCAGAAACCAGTTGGTGTCATCTGCTTTGGTTTCTTACCTTTTTGTCAGTTCCCACTGGCTGCAAAATACTGTAAATTTTGACCCCTCTTTTTTAGATAAACTTGAAATTCAGACTTAGGCCCTGACCCTGCAAATGGATAAGTATGGGAGGAACCATACGCCCTCATGGAGTCCTTGGAGACTCCATCTGAGGCCCTCGTAGGATTGAAGCCTTAAAATATAATCCTCTGCTGGATTAAAAACTGCCACTGACTGGCTTGTATATAAAAACATAGATACAAGCAGCAATGGATATTTTTTTCTGCTCAAAAAAGTGGTTTTGCAGGTTGTAAGCATTGTTTTCCTTTCAGTTCATATAGCTTTAGTCCAAGTGAATGAGGCTATTGACAGGCAAGATGAAGTGGCATTGATGGCAGGTTTGAACCATCCTGCTTTGAGCTTGTCTGGAGTTCTGCCGCAAAATTCCTCATGGTACCTAGCACACTTGTGTGGCTATACAGAGCAGAGAATGCAGGTAACTGAATGGAATGTATGCTAGTATGACACTTGAGTTTGCGTTTTTCTCTCATTAAAGTAGAAGTGACATCCCAGCCTGAACTCTTTTATCAAACAGTAAGGAATTTCTTAAAGCATTTTAAATAAATATTTTCCTAAACAATACAAAACTAGATGCATTGCTATAAAGAGCATGCTGCATTAGTTAAAAGATGCTAAATGAGAGAGAAAAAGAATATTTCATACATATATTCCTTAATACAAGCTCATCTTGGAAACTAAACTTATGAGTTTATTATAGCAGAAAAGTAATGTTAACATGAACGATGGTGAATGAAGACCATTATAAAGAACATCTAGATTAAGGTGAAGATCTGTAACTTTAGATGCGAGTTGGAAGTTTATAGAAAAACAAACACTATTCTATTCTTCAATATGCCCTTGTACTTGGCATTCAGCCAGCACCATGGTCAATTCATAGTTTATCATAGTGGAATATTTTCCCTTCCCCTGCAAATTTAAAAAGCATAATGAAGTTTCTTTTTGTCTGATCCATTAGCTAGCCGGGGTTCCAATTTTACTCGACAAAAGTGAGATACAGAAAGAAGTTAGTGTTGCCAATGAGGAAGCTGAGGCTCTCAAGCTTAGTGAGTAAAATGTTTTAATACTCATTTTCATTAACACCACTTTGTTACTCCTAATCGAGCTGAATAACAAAATCCATTTTTTTTGCATGCAAATGTGGTTTCTTTATAAGCTGAAACCACATAGCATTTTATTTTTGCTATTGCTCTTTTCAGTGTCACAATTGCCGAATCGCCAATCTGTGCCACATTGGACATACTATTTTATCTAAAATAGCTAATGCTTTTCTTGGTTGAACATTTTCAGCTACTAGTGGACATATATGGCTAAAACTGAATACAATGCATGGCTCGATGGCTTGCGTAAATATAGTTTTTTGCATAGTCTTGATCTCTCAAAAGAAAATTTACATTTTATCTGAGTTAAAAGTAAAATGATGGAATTGAAAAATAGCTTGCAGTTGTATGCAGCAGGGGAAACTAAATTATTTCTCATTTTAAAATATTTACACTTTTAAAAATCTCATCCTGATTAATGTTTTAGTACTGTTTTACGTATGGCACAATGGATCTACATCATGTTGAGTAACGTTTCTTTACTTTTGTAAAATTATAGATAAGGGGGTTCTAAATTTGCAGCAATGCATGTATTGGCAATTGCTTCTCTGGCATTCTTTGAATGATACCTGTCTGCTAGGAGCTTCAACTTTGAACAAACTGCTGTCATATGTTGTCTGTGACATCTGTTAGTGGCTGTTGTTTTGTCTTCCATGTCACTTAATATTTTAATTCATTAAATCTAATAACTCCTTTTATGCTATGCAGTCTAGTCTAGTTTGAATCTAGGTTGCTGTGCTATTGTAGACCTGAATATTTTATATAGCATACAAGTCTCTTTTGTAAATTAGTGATTTGGATTTTAGAATAACTGAACATGATGAACAATATTTCCTTCTAGGAGAAAGTTGTTCTTGGATAAAGGAAAACTCTAAGGAGGGTAATGCAATTTATTTGTACAGCTCCACCAATGTCTTGGAGTAGGAAAAATTGATTTGTTTCATCTAAGTGGATAAATAAATAAATGCCACAGTGTTGTGTTACCCACACAACTTCATGTGGCATGAAAAATTTCAATTCAGTTTTACTTCCAACCCCATATTGATCAGTTTTCATTAGGGGAAGGCAGGTAAACAAATTTAAAAAACCTAGGAACTTCAAGACAACCCGGTTAAGGGTACCTATTAGAGAACTCAGAATAGAGGTAAGTTGGCCAAGATACAAATATAAACTAAGTGTGAAAATTACACTGAAACTACATGATAAATAACCAAGAACTTGTTAAATGCATTTGTGCGCTATGGACACACATTCATAATATCAGAGTTGCGTGCTTGGTTCCTTAGCGTGGAAGTAAACAAAGCCAATTGGTGGCTGCAGGTTTTGATGCCATTTTGTTGCTAGCCCAGTGGGACCTTTTTCTGTTGAAGTTGCTGTATGGTGTCTGAGAGGCAAGTGTGTGTGTTTGTGTGTTTGTAACCTCAAGAATGGCTAAATTACTTATGCAGAATAAAATGCCAAATGTGACTCCTCCCCATTTATTCCTAGTGTCCTGGGGCCAAGGAACTCACACTCACTGTGTTTCTACTGCTGAATCTTCCAATCAGTCAGGTTATTATGTACTTGTGGTAACTAAGATAGTAATTAAACTTTAAGATCAAGAATCTGGCATCTCACCTTTTCTTCTCCTGGCTCCAATTCAGTAAGGACCTTAAGTAACCTCTAACTTTAAGCTTAAGAGGAGACCCACTGAAACCAATGAGATCACTCTGTCTGTATTTAGATATGTGTTTTAAGGTCCATGCTGACTCAATGCCCGAAGTTCTCTGGTAACATTCCATTGTCCATGCTGTTGAATAGAGTCCTAAGATACAGAGAGAAATCCCCAGAACTCTAAACCCTTCAAACCTCAATGGATGGCCATCTGTCAGTGAAATGTCCTTTCAGGACGTGACCTGCTATGTCTAGTTTTTTGGTTTTTTTCCACTGTTTTTATAAAGACATGTAGACTGGCTACCTGAAGAGCTCATCAGCCAAACTAAAAGTCCGAGAAGAACATAGGCATAATCCGAATCCTCCTCTTAGTACCCTGGAAGATGCCATTGCCACTATCCAAAAAACATGGAGAAGCTCTCCAGCATTTATGGTCCACAGTCACTTAAAAAAGCTATATAAAAGCGGTTGCATATTGCTACCCTATTCTCTGACATTACAAACTCCCAAACACAGGCCTTTTAATGTCAGTCTTCCAGCCCTTTCACCCCAAGTAAAGTGTGTGTGTGTGTGTGTGTCAGGGTGGTGTTTCTGAAAAAGGAAGAATGGGGGGTCATTTTATCTGTACCCCAGCCAAGACTCCTCAAGTGTCCTGTTCTGTTTGCTTGGAATAGGCATCCTACTTTTTTCATCTTGCATATCTGGTCATCCTACTCAAAAGGAGATTTTAGAACTTTTTTTTCCTCTCAGTGGAATTTTGGCCATATTTTTTTCTTGATGCAAGACTGAAGTCAGAATGCTTCATTCTTCCCTGTGGGATATGTTGAGTTTCCTTCAGGATAGTCTCAACCACTCTTGTGACCACCATCTCTATCAAAGTCGTGACTGTGGTGGTGAGAGATAGCGTACGTTGCAGTAGCTGCAGTTTCTTTGGCCTGTGAGAAGAGAGGTCTAGCACTTTTGGGCTGCCTCTGCTGTGTTCTCTTGGTTGTGTTTAACCCAAGGTTTTTATTTTAGAGGCCAGTTCTAGCTCACCCAGGGATACTTCTGTACTAATGAAGGAGGAAAACATAAAATGCCACTTTAACAGTTTCCCTTGTTCAACAATCTTAGATTGTATTGAATGGCTTTGGAGGAAAGCCAGTTTTAGATAGAAGTGCTCATAGTGGCTTCTGAAGTTGTTTCCTTATGGGGAAAAAAAATTAAACAGATGCACATAAAAGGCGGAGAGAATAGCAAAAGATAAGATGTAGCTTCTGTTTCTGTTTTACACAGTTCAGCTGATAGAAAATTCCAGTCGCAATATGTGAGCCACTATGGAACGTGCGAACTTTTACCAGGCTATTAAAGCATTGCTTTAGCTTATGGTGTTGATCACACTTGTGCTGCAAGTGCAGCCTTGCCCTGCCTAGCTATTTTGAACTCTTACTGAAAGGGTAAAAAAGGGAAGATAATGGAGGTAGAAGAAATAAAATAGTGAAGGAAACTAATATAGGTTGATGTTCCAGGGTTGCTTTAGATCCGGTCAAACCCAATAAAGATGATGTGTCAATCCCTGGATTGCGCAAGTTGTCTTTCAGGATAAGACTGTATATTGAGTTGATCACTGACCTCTGTTAAGCTATTGCTGTCCACATGCTTTTGAGCAGAAATAATTTTTGCAAGAATGTTGAGTAGTTTCAGCGTGCTTATAAGTGCATCTTTTGAAAGTGTGCAGCTATAGCTTTCTTGAGCAATAGAAGCATATGATGCATTATTGGGATATTTGTCTACACAACATTTTTTTTTTAAAAAGTGCAAATGGCAAATAAATTGATAGGGATTTTTTCTTGCTTTCTCCCAGAACTTATAGCAGTTGACCATATCAATACTGCAATTCGTAACTGTGATGCTAGTAAAACATTGGTTGCGCTGATGAAACCAGAGGCCCAGTTGCCTGTCGTTCACCCATTTGCTGCTGCTGTCTATCAGACTGAACTGTTCAACCTTCAGCAACAGAATGCTGTGGTAAGAGTGAAAAACTTATGAATTGCTGTTCAGTAGTGTGCAGTCAAGCCATAAAGGATCATGAATACTAATGCATTTTCATTTTACATCACTTTGTTACTTAGAAATATCAAACCATTCAGTCAGATTCTTCTTATTCCTGCCTTTAGGTGCATTGCATGAACATTTCTGTATTTTTAGACAAGTATTTGCCTATTCAGATAATAATCTTGACCAGATTAGTCCATGGTAACACCTATGCTGCAACAAATTGACTGACCTTCGCTATTTTGTTGTTGCATAGAATCTCTCTCACTTGAAGGTTGACTGTGTTTTATGGAAAGCGATCAGCAGATCTGGGGAGAGTCCACTTTTGGACTCAACTTAGACTAGGCTTGACTGGAAGGACTGTTATGTGGGACAGTCTGAGGAAAGGGAGAATATATAACAAATGCCTAGTGATTTAGGTCTACTCACAGCACAATAGGCTGATGTTTCTATAGCTATTAAAAATTCTTTTTGTATTTTTCTTTTGTTTTGTTTTTTAAATTGAACCCATGCCTCCTTCCTTTTGGCATCTAGACTATAATTAAATCTGGTTACTTCTATTTTGTTTAGCTCCGTGACTGATGTATTCTATTTTCCCATAGAGTTATTTGGCACATGATGAACTGTCTATTGCTGTGGAAATGTTGTCAGCTGTTGTGTTACTAAACCAAGCCCTGGAAAGTAAAGACATCCTGGCAATGAAGAATCACCTTGGAAATCCATCTGTTGGCTTCAATAATCTGGAAGAAGAAAACTTTCAACGGTAAAAGTTCATTTTGTCTTGTCCAAATGAGCAACAAAGACTTTTGCAAAGGGACGTGTGAGCATATTATCAGCCATTTTTCCAGTGATATGATATGAAGTTAAAAAAAAAATTACAACTAAAACACTGGCACAATATATTTCAGTTTATGAACAGGAGACACTATTAGGGCTGCCAAGATGCAGGGCCCCATCTGCCAAAACACAGGCAATCAAACATCACTAAGTGTTTGAGGGCAAAGGAGGATGTGAAGGTTGGAGCAGGAGAAAATGTCCTTGGAAGTTAAACATCGTGAGCTGAGAGGATTTGCTATTGAGACAATGGATATCTGGACTAAGTATAGTTGGAATTCGCTGCTCAGCTAGTATCTTACTGAATCTTTGAGAAAGGACCTTAGAATGAATATAGTATGTATAATGTACTAAAGACCAGAAGTCTTTTATAACCTGTGTGGCCAAAGAATGGTAGAGGCCTGTGTGGTTAAAAACCTTGTTTTCCCAACTAGCTGAGCACAGCATAGTGCCCATGTGTTCCATTCAGATTGGAGGTGAGTAGCTTTTGTTGCCTGGTGCTTGACTTCTCATAGCTGTGGACCCCCTGGTGGTCTGATCATGTCACATCTGACAGCCAAAGGAAAGCCCACCCCAGTCAATACTTGCATGGGGGATCTCTAATGAACATCAGCAGTCCCACATTAAGGGAATGTTGGTGAGGCATTAGGTGATTATTTCTCTTGGGGAAGATATTTTGGTTTCCTACTAAAATCATTATTTACTTGACAGACTGCACCTCCTTGATATGACTCTCTATCCCATAGTAGTGTGGAGCTATTGTAAAGAAAGAGCTATGGAATTATTTCAGAACTCAATGTGAGCTGACAGTGCTACATAGGAGCCAAAATAGCTAATGCAATCAGTGGATGCATCAGCAAGAGAATCTGAGTAGGGGTGGAGAGGTTATTTTACCTCTGTGTTTGACACTGGTGCAACCGCTGCTGCAATACTGTGTCTAGTTCTGGTGTCCACAGTTTAAGAAGGATGTTGATAAATTGGAGAGGATTCAGAGAAGAGACTCGAGAATAATTGAAAGGTTAGAGAACATGTTTTATAGTGATAAGCCTCAAGAGCTCAATTGATGTAGTTAAACAAAGAGAAGGTCGGGGGAGACTTGATTACAGTCTAAAAGTGTGTTTATTTAGGGAACAAATATTTAATAATGGGCTCATAACATGATCCAGTGGTTGGAGGTTGAAGCTAAATAAATTCAAACAGCAAATAAGGCATAAAATTTTGCCAGTGAGGGTAATAACCATTGGAACAATTTAGCAAGAATTGTGGTGGAATCTTCATCACTGACAACTTTTACATCAGGATTGAGTAGTCTTTCTAAAAGTCTATGAATTATTTGAGGGAATTTTTTTGTGTGGCCTGTTATACGGGAGGTCAGACCAGTGATCACAGTAGTTGTTTCTGGCCTTGGAAATGATGTGTAGCGCCAAGTAAGGCAGCTTGCATGTTGCCTGTTTACATGATGCCTGGCTGTAAAGGTTTACAATCAAGTTTAGTTTTTGTTTTTCTTTTAAAACTTTCACGTGCACGAGATTCATTCAATAAGAAGAAAAAATGAAATACATGAAGTAGATGATGGACAATACTCTTGTAATGTAAGCATTCTTTATGGTCATTTATATTTTATATCTTCCTATAGTTATGCTGATACGTTGTTGTCTATTAAGTCAGAGGCTTCTTCTCAAGGACAAGATTATTTAACCTGGAATGACATCCAAAACTGTATTGACATGGTTAATATGCAAATTCAGGAAGAAAATGAAAGTAAGTAATGCTGTTAACTTTCTGTCAAAGGTAGCATTCCTGGAGTGTTTGCCTGAAATTTATGGAGCATTGGCTGGTCACATGGTGATGCTTCTTATTTTCAGATGTAAAATTGCAGATAGACTACCAAAAAAAAAAGAGACCCTAAATGCTTTCTTAATATTTTCAATAGATTGCAGTAGCTGCAATTAAAAACGAGAACAGATGTATATGACACAATACTAAAATGCTGTGCATGCTATACAAATAACCGTGCGTCTCTTTCATTGTATGCAGTAGAGCTTTGTATTTTCACCCTTTAACCAAGCATTGGCTTTTTCTTTTCCCCTAAATGGATTTGGAATAGATGATTCCTCTTCTCTAGCATAGCATCTTGATAGTAATTCTAGAGAAACGGACTAATGCACTTATATCATTTTAAACAACACTGAGCAAAGATTTCTGTGTTGAATGCCTCTGCAAGAGAGTTGACAGGAGAGAAAAGAGCATTTGGTGCAGTAGTTACTTGCGTGACACCTTCTGTCTTGAAATTATTTTTACATGTCTTGGTGTTTCCTGGTTCACTGATGATATCCCCAAATACATCACTTCTCTTGCATCATAAATGCTATAGTTCTAATAGATGGCAATAAGACTTCTATCCCTATATTCTTGTTTGGCCAATAATTTCAGTATTTAATCTCATTTTGAGACTTCACTGATTCAGTTAAGTGCAAAAAGCTTTTTCAGGTGAGGGGTAGGAGGTAGCGGGTGGTATTTTACATACTTTCTATGTTGAATGTCTCTCAAATAACCCTGTAGTGGGGGCAGCCTGTCCATAACTGTCAAAAGTAATTCTTTTCCTGATTTCCTTTAAAAATACAGTGTGGTTTGTGTATATACAGAGAGAAGCTTGTTGTGCTCATCTTTTCTTACCCTAAATTGTTATAGAGGATTTTATGCCTCAAAATGTTTTCAGGTTGAAAAATAGTGTATGTTCTTCTTGGAGTGCTTGCTCATGTCCGTTCCATGCTAGGTGTGTGTGTGCTGTGGACACAGTTGCTGGAGTTTTTTCCATTAGTTGTATCTATACGTTTAGTTGCAATGAGTAGCAGCTGTTTTCAGATTGCGTTGCTGTAATACTACCATTTGGCTTAGCACTGTCTACAGTGCCAACAGAGCATTTGGAAACTTGCTGTATCCAAATCAACCCATGCTTTCCACTGTGGTGAAACTCCCTCTCCTCGATGGGCGTTACTGCATGGTTGTCATAAACTCTGCTTACAGCCACACAAATAGTCAGTCTCCTAAGAGCTTAAGGCCTTGTGAGGTCACATGACTATGACATCATCAGTTCAGTTTTATATATACACTATGGAAAAATCTCAACAGACCCCAATCAGCCACCAACTGGAATGCACTCTGTCACAGGTGATGGCAAAGCAGTCAGCAGGAATTCCTACTTTCTTTCACAGGCTTGATGTAGCAGGATTCTGCGAAAAGCCCCAGGGACAGCGTGTTTCATCAGTCTGTCAACTAGAGTCATAATTTATAAATGTAGTTGCCTAAAGATAGGTACCTAAATTCACTGAAAAAAATTAGACCAATTTTTTCAGAACCACTGGGCTCCCCATACGTGACGGAGTTCCGTGGGAGTTACGGGTACTGAGCAGTTTCCAAAACTTTAGGCAGTCAAGTTTGAGAACTTTGACTTAGATGCATGTTCTGGGAATGCTAAGAGAAAATGTTCCATGATGTTAAAGTGGTGATACTGATGACTTGAAAAGATATAAAGTACACAAGATCAGAGATCAGAATATGTATATGCATTAAGAAACAAATATGTTAAACTATTTGGAATAGTCAGACCTGAAAATCACTTCAGAATTGATTACTTGAACACTGAAAAGTAAGTAACACCAGACGCTTACACTCATGTGTTGAGTCTATATTTGAAGAGGTGTACGTGGGTTATCCTACTGTAGAACAAAATGCAGGCATTTTTCCTTTTTAGGAAAGGATATGGGTTTTTTGTTCTTTTTTAAAAAAAAATCTGATTCAGTTAAGCAGTTGGCAATGGAGGAGGAAAAATCTGCTCTGACTTGCTTGCTTGGCATGAGCTGTCAGTATTTGAGCAGAAGGACTTTTAGAATTTGCTGCCTACTGTAACCTGATGTTCAACTTACTCAGTTATGACGCTATCCTTTTTTTGAATTAACTTGGTATGTGATAGGCTTTATCTGCTATTTCATCTTTAAATGTTAATTTCCCTTTTTTCTTTCTTAGGAATTGTTGCAATTGGTCACATTAATGAAGCAGTTGACCAAGGGAATCCTGAGAAAACTCTAGAAAGACTGCTGTTGCCTACAGCCAAACTGCATGATGTGAACCCAACAAATGCCAGGCATTATCAAGATGTTCTGCACTATGCCAAAGCACAAAAATGCAAGGTAAAACCTCAGTTGACTCATTGATACTTCTCAGTGTATTAAATGCCAAACCTGAATACATGTTTTTCCAAGGTATTTGAAGCGGTTGTGTTGTCCGTCTCTAATGTGCTAATTGCAATGTTATCTGAGCACTAAATAATTCCCCTTCCTGGTGAATCTTCTAGGGTGAATGAATGGGAGCTGGCTGGGTAAAATCTATTAGGGTACTTTTAAACCAACAACCAAAAAATCAGTTGCACAACTTGTCACTGGTTCACTTGATGTTTCCTAGTTTATCGTCTCTTTATTATGGTCACTTCAAATATTTAAGAATGTGGTATTTATGCCATAATTGTGCTGACGCAGTTATCTGAGCTCAACAGGAAATCTAGCCTCCTCTTTCTGAAACTAGGGATGCTATTTCACAATTCGAAGGGATGCTGGTGCGGTTTCTTGTCACTAGTGGGAGGGTTGAGGCATGGGCAGTTTTCAAAAGAAATTCCTGGAAATTACTGTGGCCCCTCAAAGAGCTTAAAAGTAAATTTGGTTTTATAATAACTTTTATGATCCCATCATCATTTCCCCCCACCCCAATACAACAGCATGCTGATTGTCTTTGTGATGTGCTGCTTAGGGTAAACCATCTTAGGAGGATACCAATGTTGGCTTCCACATAAAGCTGTTCCTTCGCTAGCATCCTAGCTTTAGGGATTGTAAACAGATGAGTGTAAATGCTTTCAGAATGTAACTGAATGCAAAATTAGCTAGAGCTTTGGCATAGGGTTTAAAATTTATTCTCAAGTATATTGCACATCTAAAAATCATGCTGCCCATTCCTAAACTAAATTAGGGGCGCTTTCGAAAGATCTTACAGCTGCATATATAAATAATCTTGTCATCTGCAGTAACTACAATGAGGGGAAGTCTTAACATTTTATGGAAGCTGCACTGGCTTTTGAAGTCAGCCTTTCTCTTGTTCCAATTCTTATAGAATATGCGGATATTATGATTACAAATGAACTTCATCATAGTTCAGGACAAGGAACTTTAATAAGTATAAAGCCTGATGATTTAGTTTTCAGCCCTAGCATCCCCTTTCTATTTTCTTGGCTTTTTTGCAGTCCTTTCACTGCTACTTAAAATGTGCTTTTCTTTCCTTTTGCTCTGTGAAAGACTCACAAAACAACCCAAATCTTGATTACTCCAAAAGGAAGGAATGAAACTGACTGGTTTTTGGGGTTTTTTTTAATTTACATACTTGAGAACACAATATTTAATCTCTTAAATTATAGTAATTTCAGGTGTTGCTTGTAACAATGACTGCAAGATATTCTTGGACAAATAGGGTTTTTAAGTTGAGCCTCCTTTTAAACAGAGGAAAGACTCTATTGACTCTTCGCCTACTTTTCTGATTTAGCCAGCAAAAGTCAAAATAAAATGTAGCGTGCCCGCCCACTCTCCCAACTCCCAGAAGAACTCCTGTTCATATACATAGATCTGTTACCTGCGGTTTAATTGGCATAGTTTTAAGGCTGTGTGGAGGTTAAAAGGAAATGTCTGGTTTTCAGGTATTAGGTTGTTGGACTGTACCTGATTTTCATTCCTCTACAGGAACATCTTATTCAACTGGGGTAAAAGACATGGGATCTCTCCTGGGACCTCCTTTCCTAAGCAGTCTGTTACTTACACACACCCTGATTTTACTAGTTCAGATAAATTGACCCTGGGTCTCAATCACCTGTTTCATTTTGCAGATATAAAACCTGAGTCGTCTTTGTAAACACATTAAATCTAGTTATTCCATAAATCCCTTCTCTTATTAAAAAGTTGACTTTACACTTGTAGTCTGTTTCTGTGAAACCATTCCAAACTATTTAGTGAACTTACTATTTTTAATGTAGAGAGATTGTATGCTTTCTCTATTATCTTAAATCGTAAGCAAAGATCTCAATATTTCTTAAAAATTACAGTGAAGGCTTGGCAAGTATGTAAACTTATCTGTCTCCATTTTATCAAAATAGTTCTCATCAATATTTGATTTTTTTTCTCTTCAGTGGAGTTTGTGATGTGGCTTTTTTTAAAGTTATTCGTAAAATATATTTACCACTTATAAGGGAGTTGCTTAATTAAAATATTTCTGTAACTAAAATAAGAGTAAGTGCCTTAGAGGAACACATTTCTTTTATGGAAGCATTACTGGACCTCTAAGGTTTCTTGACCACTTTTTTTGCAAGGCATTTGTCAGTATTTTTAAGCAAAAGCACACCTTGTAATTTTAAATGGTATTAACAGTATATGTGAATAAAATTTAAGGAATTGCCTGATCAAAATTCCATGTAGTTGACAGGACATTATGCATGTAATGCTTAGGATACTAATGCATTTTAATCTGGTGAGAACCATAACTCCGTATTATTGCTTTAACATCAGTTTTGAAATTTTCATAAACTTCTATAAATGTATAGTGTAAGTAATTAAACTTACCAATTAACATAGATAATTAAGCACCTGCGGGTAGCTAGCCTAGGTATTTCTGTTACTTAAGGTATTTCCTGTAAGATAGAGTACATGAAAGTATTGCAGATAATGAGGCAATCATATCTATTTGTATTAAGCAGAACTACATAGTTCTTAAAGGCAGCACAATGTGTTAAACTTTAAAAAAAAAAAAAAAAAAAAAAAACAGGTCAATGTTTTAAAGGGCTTGCATTCACATTACACTGACCCCAATCTTTAATGGGAGTCATCGGTGCAGCTTGTCAAGTTTTTGTATGGAGTAGAATGAGTGCAGGATCAGACTAAATGGGGAAACTTGTATGCATAGGAAAACAAACCTCTAATACAATGCAAGACAACAGATCAGCTTCTTCCACCAGGTGTGACGGATGCTAAAAATGAATTTTCTCCTTACTGCACTTGAAAAGTGAAAATATTTTTGTAGAAGGTCAGGCAGATATAAAGTAGATTTCTTTGTGACACATGGATCATAATTTAGAGATATTGAGTATTTTCAGGGTAGCCAGCAAAAACTTTCAAAATAGTGATATTGGCTTAAAAATACCATTCGAGGTCTTATATGTCTTCTGTAGATGAAGCTTTTAAGGTCCATATTTTCAGACCTTTCTTTATAGCAGTGAGGGCTAGAAGCATACTTTTTTATAAATGAAAAAATTCACCTGAATCAGGAGCTGTGACTTCAAGAACAGTACCAAGACTTGTGATAAAATTAAGACATGGGAAAACTCTATTTTTAGACGCCTTTAATATAAAATTTGGACACAAATCTTAAGATGCTTCTGAATAGCTGGTTTCAGAGGGTAACTGTGTTAGTCTGTTTTCAGTATACATTGAGGAGTCCCATGGCACTTTAGAGACTAACAAACATTTTTAGATCATCTGATGAAGTGGGTTCCAGCCCACAAAAGCTTATGCCCCCCCCCAATTTTTTTTGTGAGTCTCTAAGGTGCCACAGAACTCCTCGCCGTTTCTTGAATAGCTGCTTTTTTCATTTAAAAAAAAAAAAACCAATTAGAATTTACAAAATAGTTAATTGCTTGGTGTATTTGTAATAATAAATTCAATTTTGAATAGTGTATTTTTATTTTGATTAATTATCAGACACATCTGTCACAAAATAATAAATATTGGACATTTTCATTTAACTCATTCTTCTCTGGATATTTTAACCATTGTGAGGTAAACGTTGGGCTGCTCTCTCATTTTGGACATCAGAAAGTAAAGGAATGGGTCAAGGCAACTGTTGAAACTGCTTAGACATAAAGCAATAAGATAGAAAATATACAAGTTATCTGTTTTGTTGTAGTAATAATTAACATGGTGGACAATAAGTAGGATGTTGCTTGGTGAGAAGCAAATGGCAAAAATCATGAGGATCAAGAGGCTTATTTTAACATACCTGCACCACCTCTGCTCATAAGTATTGAGTGTTCGAATAATTGAGATGTAACAAAAAATAATAATGGTCAGTGGTATTACAAATCCAAAGATTGCTAAGGAGACAAAGTAGTAGAATTGGAATGCTGATAAAGTTTCACAGGCATTATGTACGTCATGGCAGGTAGAGATATTTAATTGTTCCAAGTGATAGCTTTGCTTTGTTATGCAGAATGGCAGCATGTACAGGAAAACAATTGTCCACACTATGCCACATGCTAGAGTTGCGTAAGTACGCTTTGGTAGACTCCTGTAGGTGAATGGGTGAACAATAGCCACGTAACGGCTGATGCTGATGCACATGAGAAGTAGAAGGGAGCAGTACATATTTCCATAGAAAATGGCAGTTATAGTTCGGCACATGATTTCTCCAAATATCCAGTTGTTTCCATTGAGATGGTAAGCTATCTTGAATGGCAGCATGATACAGAACAGAAAATCCGAAATGGCTAAGTTTGTATAGAAGATAGCAGTACAAACAGATCTGATTCTGAAAAACAGCATCCACAGAGTGATGCCGTTGGATGGCAAACCTACTAAAACTACAAGAATATATGCTGCAGGTATTAGTTTAATGCTCAAATAACTAGTAAGGTACTCTGCTGTGGTATTGTTAACTGTCAGTATTGAGCCGTTTGTCTTCCCTGACGAGCACTTGTGTTCTCTGTTAGGAGCTGTCTTTGTCCAACCTTCTATGTCAGATGGGGGAATATAATCATAAATACCTTGTGGCATTCCATGAAAGGTCTTGATATGTGGCACATCTTGACTTGTGGAGCTGTTGCCCCTTGGTTTAGATTCTAAGATTTAAGAAAATAAAATAGCTAAAACGTATGAGATTTACGCTGCACAGAGTTATGATGTACACTTTTTTCTTCTGTGAAATCATTGCTGCTTTAATCTGAACAGTAATTCTGTAAAAATGGCATTATGCAGTTCTGTATTGTCTATTATTTCTGTATCACCTGTGGCAGGGAAACCTCTCATAAATTTATTTATAAATGGGCTCTTGGCCTTGAATACTCAGCTGAACTTAATGTCAAACTGGATTCTTTCTGTTTTAAGAATTTTGATCAGTTTTTGCTGGCAGAATTATATTTGACATTGTGCAACCTCATTGTCTTCGGTGGACTTCACAGGTGTAACTGTTTGCCTTGATAAACCATTTTGACATGCAAAAATAGAAAATAATCCTTGATTCACATACACTCAACTGTGTTGGCTCAGCAGTGCTAACAGGAATTAAAAAGCAGAAAAACTTTTGTCACTTAAGCCAACACATGTGACTACACAAAAGGCAATTATGTAGAATAAGATGGTGCCATCTTACATATTCCTTTTTCAAATTAGAGCTATACTTGGAAATGTTTACCCTTAATCTTGACATACAAAATCTTTCTTACTTGGTGCTCAAACACCTGAGAGTCTCATCCCCACCTTCCATATCTATATCTATATATCTCCTCTTAGCTTTGAAAGCAAATCAAATTCTCTCCTTGTTAGGAATGATATAGCTACATCTCATCTTTGTATAGAGGGACAGGGAGGGCAGCAATAGTTTTAAGTGTCGATAATCTGTGTTTTATTTCTGATTTTATAACTGGCAAATCTGTCTGCTTCAGTTCCACCCTGTGTAAAAACAGGGTGATGGCACTTACCCTTACTTTGCAAAATACTTTGAAAAATATTATGTATGGGAAAGGTGTTATGATGTTCATCATTGATTTACTTGCTTACAATTCAGTACACTTTTCATACTCTGAAAACATCACTAAAAATTCTTAGACAAAGATTAATGAGCATATTTAACCTCTTCTCCTAATGTCAACAATCCTGATAAGACTCCGAATGGAATTCTGTAAAGACATGCTAATACCAAAAGTGTTCAGTCTTGCTGTGTGCCTTTTGAATGACTAAAGAGATTTGTTTGTGCTTGATCTGAATACTTCAGTTGAACTCTTAAATGCTAAAGATAATAATTGTGCTTTGCATCTATGTAACATCTTCCGCTTGAGAATCTTGTGGCAAGAAGAGTTTTTTGCTTTTGGAGTAATATGTAGTTAGAATCCTACTTACAGAATTTGAATCTTTGAATGTTAGTCTTTTTGTCCTAAAACGACTTAACTAATTTCTTCTGGATAAAAATATACAGAAAATAACATTTACAACCGGGCATTGCAGACCGTTAGAATGGGCAGATATGACTGAATATATGTAGAAGAAGGTTTGAGTAAGACTGCCATTTTTAGTTGCTTTTTTGGAAAGGACTGCTATTTACAGAGACTTTTGTGTAGCAGAGCATTTAGGGGAAAAAAATACAGAAACAATTAATCTTCATGGAAAATGCCCTGGACTTCTCACTGAAATCCATTGAATTTTTCCCACTCATTTCAGTGAGACTCTGATTGGGCCCAGTGTTTTGGAACAGTAATCTTCCCCCGCGGGGTATTTGATAGACATTTGCCCTTTCGGTTGAGCTTTTCCTTCTAGTGGCACCTTCCGTGAAGCATTAATCTTGTATTTATAATGCCCTCTTTCTACACAGAGTTCCACTTCAGGGGAACATCTAGTGTAGGGGAAGGTTGGTCGTGCAGGGTATCACACTTCAATTAAACTCAAATATTACTGCCTTTTATTAATCAATTAGCAAAAGTATCAAGGGACACTGTAGAGAGCAATTCAAGATAACTGAAACAGAGAAATAAAAATCTAGCTCAGCTGTCACTTTGTGTACTACTTATCAGCCACTCCGGAGTATGTAAAGCTGACATAAGAATCTAAAAGATAAGCACAGTGGTCATAGTACCAGCTAAAAAATGCAGATAATATAAAACACCCATAGAAGGAGAGGCTTACCTCTTCGCTGTAGGCTTGAGGACAGAGACAGCAATCCAGTTATGACTAAAACCAGTGTTTTCATTGTTGCAAGTTAAATCCAGTTGGCAAAATAATACCTCTTTAATTCAGTTGAAAAGGTGTTTTTATCCACATTTTTGTATAAAAGACCGTGGAGTTTTAGATCTGCCATTCAGAAGCATTCTGTGTGTACGAGATTTAGAGTAACTAACTAGTTTGTTCTTTCTCTAGTACAGCATAGGGAGTGACATATTTGAATATGTAAATACACATGACTCAGTTTCAACCTCTTGCCTACTCGGAAGAGATTATACTGCTTTAACGTTTGTAATTTAACTCCTGATTTGCCATGAACAGAGTTTTTTTTAGTCTTTGTATCCTTTGTTAGAATTTGTACATGAAAATATTCAGAAGAAAATACTGCTGCTTAGAATATTCACGGAAAGCATTTATCTGGAGTCCCCAATCAAAGATCAGAGCCCTATTGTGTTAACGTGTACAAAGGTGTAGTAAAAAGATTGTCCCTCTCCTAACTGCTTATAATCTTGGTTAATTACAAGATGAAACAAATACATGGTTTTTGCGGGGTGGGGAAGGGAGGATGAGGTGGTAATGATACACGCATGTTTCACACAGGCTGGCTGGGATCTGTTTGTCACTTGCCTAGCAGTTCTCAGTGCTCTGTAGGCTGTCTGTCCTCTCCTATCTGCTTTATTTAAACAGTTCTTGCCCCTCAACAGTCTACATCTTTGGGAAACTTTACAAAAAATATTTTTAAAACTTCCGAATAGGGCTGTCAATCAGTTAATGCAAAATAAGTTAACTAGATTTAAAATATTGTGATTAATTGCACTGTAAAGAAAATCAACCAAAAATATATATTTCAAATCACCTTATACAAGTCCACTTAGTACTACTTCATGTTCAACCAGTCACTAAGGCAAACAGGTTTGTTTACTTTTACAGGGGATAATAATACGTATTTACGTATAAGATATGTTAAATTTTCATATGAACATAAGAACATAAGAACATAAAGGCCGTACTGGGTCAGACCAGAGGTCCATCTAGCCCAGTATCTG
>ML685768.1:3154372-3202146 GCA_007922175.1 Pelusios castaneus
TAAGGAATTTGTCCAGAAGGACACAAGTTAAAGTATGGATATAACATCAAATTCTTAACTTCTAATCAAAATAGAATTCCTAGACATAAACTATATAATAATTCTCAGCAAATTACTACCTTTCTATTGATACCAAACATGCCATAGTTCCTATGGATTATAGAGCATTTGAGATATTCATAGAAAATAATATCATAAATCCTTCCCTAAATCCAGACAGTGTCACACCGTGCCCACATGCCCTGCCCTTTGGGGGGCATGCCAGGCTCCCCCTGTGTCGTCCCCCCCCCCCCCGGGCAGGGAGGGCATTGGTGTAGTCCTGGGGTAGCCCTAAGTCGACTTAGGGCTATTCCAGGGCTACACTGACTTAATTCGACTTTAGAAAGTCGAATTAAGCCTTAGGTCGAGTAAAAAGCAGGTTTAATAAAGTTGACTTAATTTTCATTAAGTCGACTTTATTTTGCTTAAGTCGACTTAAGCAGTCCTCCTGCTTCACTGCTTTTCTTATGCCCCTGACCTTAATTTAATATTTGCATGCTAGAAATTGTGCCAGTGTGAGTTTTTTGGGGGGAGGGATGGATCCTGATTTCTGGTGACCAGTTATTTCAATGCTGAATGCATTGGAAACACCTTATTTGAAACAAACAAGGAGTCTTGTGGCACTTTTAAAGACTAACAAATTTATTTATCACATGCGCTGTCATGGAAGAGATCTCACTTCGTCAGACACTTTAAAATGGAAGGAAAGAAGTATAGGGAGAAGGGATAAATGCAGTGAAGTAAGTGTAATCATAGAATCAGGTAAGTTTATTTCAGCAAATCAAACAGGTTTTATTGATTCAAAGTGAGGGAACAACACATAGGGAGGGTGAGAGAGGTGACAATCACTCTTTATAATGAGAAAGCCAAGAAAGCCAAGTTGATGGTATCAAAGTTGCATATGAATTCTAACTCTGGTGTGTCTCTTTGAAGCCTTGATCTAGACTCTAGAGGAAACCTGTTTAAGAATAGCCACAGATAAGTCCTTCACAGAGTGGCCGGGGAGATTGAAGTGGTCTCCTATTGGTTTTTGAATGTTGCCAGTTCTGATGTCAAATTTGTGTCCATTTATTCTTTTGCGCAGAGACAATCCGGTTTGTCCAATGTATAAGGCAGAGGGTGATTGTTGGTACATGATGGCATTTATCACATTGGTGGGTGAGCAGGTGAATGAACACCTGATGGAGTAGCTGGTTTGATTAGGTGCTATGATGGTGTCATTAATGTAGATATGTGGGCAGAACTTGCTAATGTGTCCAATTCTGCATGTTAAATCGTGCCTGCAGTGATTTTCTCTGTATATTTTGGCGCTTAAACCTCCAAATGATATAAGATTGGGCTAGAAATTGGAAATAGAAAGAAGCTATTTTTGAAAATTTTGGTTTGTATTCCTATGGGGTAAAATTCAATAGTCTGTAATTATCCAGTAAAAATAAAACCTTCCCTGGTACTTTAATTCATCTTTCAAACAATTGGGGAATTAGATTAATCTTTGCATTATTAAGCCTAAGCTGTCTGTGTGAAAGTTCATACTGGTATTTCTGATGTCTCTTTACATGACTGTACATGACTGATTTCCAATGAAGAGCTTTTGAAAGAAAAATTAGCGCAAATCCTATAGAAGATTACAAAATATTGTCCTTGAGCAATCATGTTGCTATTTGAGGGTGTTACTGAATGCGCCTGTTCCTGTGTTTACTGATGAATTATGGCGTCAGAATTGTCTCGTAGAAATGTTGGACTGGAAGGGATTTAGATCATCACGCTGAGGCAGGACTTATTATCCAGACCATCCCTGACAGGTGTTTTGTCTAACCTGTTGTTGTTAAAATCTTCTCATGGTGGAGATTACACAACCTCCCTACCTAATTTGTTCTGGGGCTTAACTACCCTAGCTATTAGAAAGTTTTTCCTAATGACTAACCTAAATCTCCCTAGCTGCAGATAAAGCCCATTGCTAAATTAACTCTCTTCAAAAATCTACATCTGTCTTCAGTAAAATAAAATTACTCTGTACTTTCACATGTTAAATAGAATTTTGCATTTTGGTGAACGTACACTTGTGTATGTGAAGAAAAGTACATTCTTTAAACTCTAGCTTTTTTCTGTTATTTTATTTGTTCATTACTAGGTTCCTACTGTCTCAGGTTTGCGTTAGTGTCCTGTTGCTTTGAGAGAGGCTTTCTATCTATTGAAGCTTTCAAAATGTGTGTTTTCAGACTGAGTTTGACTTGCTGTATTTTATATATAAATATTTCTCCATCCCTCTCTCCCAGGAATCTCATGATGAGTCTGCCGTTCTCTGGCTTGATGAGATACAAAAAGGAATCAGTGATGCTAATAAGAATATAGAAAATGCAGCAAAGTGTAAGTAGGAATCTGAATCTGCATTAAAATTGCATTTTTCTAACAGGTAAAGTAAGACAAGTTTCCTAACTCTTTTTTCCTGTGCAGTTTTAATATGTTGGACAAGTTGTTACGGTTAATTGTATTTAGGAAAAACAAACTATACTCTTTTCATTGCAGTACGATTGTGGGAGATTTAAAATAAGATTTAAAAATAAAAGAATGTAATTAGCTCTGTCTTAAACAGTAGTCCTTGTGTTTTGCTTAGTAATTTGGGAAATCAGTATTAAACCAAGATAATGAAAGAACAAAGATTTCAAATGCCAATACATTTTCACAGAGCAGGTGAAATACAGTATATTAATAAATATCCTTTACATATATATGAAAATAGATTCAAGGAGGGAATGAGACAAGTGAAGCACCTTGTGTAAGAGATTTAGTTTGAAAAGTTTCTGGCTGTTTTTCCAATTTCTAATTAAACAGTTTTCTTTAAATCCGTAAGACAGTAGCATAAGAAAAGTTGCTTTGGGCCTGTCCTGGTATGCTGTTAAACCCAGAGTATATGTAATGTCAAAACTTCTTAGAAGACGGAGTATAAACAAATTTGAAGCATTTATAAATACATGAGCAAACAATGGATATTCCAAATGAAGAATGTTGCACAGTAAAAAAAGGCTCAACAGGAAACAAGAGCATCTGTTTTCTGACAAACATGGGAAATGCTGTGTTAGAAAAGGGTTGAAGAGGCTCTTTATTTCCTTTTTTATTCCTGAATGTGCTGGGAAAAAATTATATTAAAAGTTGAATTTCTTGGTAGTGTGAAATGCACTATGGTCATTACTTGATGGAATAAATCCCTTACAATCAAACAGCCCCCAACGTAAGAGACTTGAATGGTATTTTAGAGTGTAAAGTTTCATAGTTTTAAATTGTTTTGGTCAATATTTTTAATTAATTCTTTCAGTATTTTGACTGACTTCATAGAAAGGCTTAATTTATTCTGATTTTGTTCTGTACTTCATGGTCAGGGCTGTCCTGAGAGAGGAGTGGGGCTGAGGGCCAAGTGGCCTTTCAGGACCCCTGCCACCTCCCCCTCCCACCACACCAGGCTCCTTACTTCCCCTGCTGTCCCCAGGGCCGGCCGCTCGGCCCATGGGGGTGAAGTGGGCCAGCCCAGAGGCCAGGCTCTCTTGCACTTGGAAATTATAATGCCTTGTAACTGTCACAGCTCGTCTGCCTCTTTGTGGCTTCTTGGATCCCACTCCCTTGGAGTCCAGGACTTCACAAATGGCTCACCAGTCGATCATTGCTGTCAACTGTGCTCTTTATTTACAGTGATTATATCAGACCCGTCTTCCCAGTAATTCCCAGACAGTCCATCTATAGCCCACCAGTCTCTGGGTGGCTCTGATTTCCCTGGCTGCTACAGTCTGCCTGAGTCACCCCTCTCCATCCTTGGCTTCTTGCCCAGGCCTGTATATCTACCTGGGCCAGATCATCAGCAGTTCCCTGTTGGGTTACGCCATGAGTCAGCCCTAATCACCTGAAGTCTGTTCTAGGCTTCTAAGCCAGGGCTAAAGAGTAGCAGAGAGGTTTATCCCCTCTGCCTTGCTAGATGCCTCTTTAATGAGGATATGTGCTTTTAATGAAGATGTGAGGCAAAGGCATAAGAAACATGAAGGAAAATCTGTGGACAAAGAAAAATAAAGATCTTTAAAAACTATAAACAAATCAGCAAAAATGAGAGAACAAGACTGGGACAAGATTATGTTTACTCATTTTGAAGCAGTAATAATATTGACATTCTAAAGGTTATATAGATAGTGCCGTGCTAGCTTTCACATCAACATTATTTTACGTTGCTAAATAATTACTCCAGTAAAAAGATAAAATGGTCTTTTTCATAGTCTGTTTTATTTATAGCACCATGTTTGTATTAAAACTGAAGGTATGTATTTAACAATCAGTAAAGCAATACAATTGTTTTTAGAAAGTCACTAGCAAATGTAACCTTAAGGTCTGCTGCTCAGCATGGAACCAAAGAAGTCAGTGGAACAAAAAATATCCATATCTTACTATGGAAACTCAGTGTCATCAATTTCCAGTGGAGAAATGTTGTGTTTACAAATTTCTCGCAAGGAATCTGACCCTTTTTAGAGCAAGTCTATTTTGTTTGAAGACGCTAAACACATACTAATATAAAATGGTCTAGACTGGAACTCTGTTTTCTTATAATCATAAATTAGAACTTTAATTTGACGCATAAACCTCAGGAAGGCTGTTTTAGGAAGGCAAAGAAATTAAAGAACAGCCCATGGAAAAAATAAAGGCAAACAAAGTGTAATGTTAGCCATTGTTTTGTACAAAAATTAACCAAGTATTTCTTGAAACTATTTCAGTAATAGAGTTTTATGAAGAACGGGAAACTATTTTTGAAGAGGGAGTAGGAAGAGGTTGTAGGTAACAGCATAAAATCTAAGAATGAACAGATTAGTGTGACATGAACCTAATGAAACAAGTAGTCTTTAGAAATCTTGAGTTTCTTATAAACTTATTTTTGTGATTTGTTTAAAGATGCCCATATAGTAGGCGATACAGTAATAAAAACTATTTTGATGTTTAATAAATGCTTGAAATTTATATAATTTTGACAAATAACATCTCACCTGAAACTTTCCACATTCACAATAAAATCAGTGTATCCATAACAATTGATAATTCTGCAGAGTGTTGGAAATGGCTTTACTATTCTCACCACACTTATTCAGGTGCTCGGGTTGACTTGAGTCTAAGCCATTTTATTCTATTTTTGTGAGTAGGAGTGTTTCCAGACAAGCTTTAGTTAAAGATCACTTTGCTGCTATGACATGGACTCCACTAAGACTCGGATTCTGGGAATGCTAGCAGCCCCAAAAAGCCTGTGTTTTGGGAGAGTCCACATCATGGGAATGAACTGATCTTTGGCCCTCATAAAGGTTGTTACATGAAATGCAGCTGTCAGAGTGAATCTCTGAGCCAGTTGAAGGGTCAGGGAGAAAACTCTAGGAGTGAGTAGTCCGGTATTTGAGATTCTCAATAATTAGTAAAGAACTGCTGGGTATACCTGGGAATCTACTTTTTTTGCTGTCCTTGAACTGGTAAGCTTTGTTAGCAGATGGTCTTACTATGAAAACAGTCCACAAGGAGGAGCTTTTTTGCCCTAAAGAGCTGGAGCAGCAATAGCATCAGTTCTGTGTTGAGAGTCCAAGAAACACCACTGTGGATGTGCCGTAGCTAGGTGCAGGAGGTCCAGCCCCAAAGTACAGCATAACTGTCTCAGCTACCTGTCACACAAGGCACATCTACTGAACATAGTTAATTTACCTAACCTGCTGAACCAAGCAGTTGGGGATAAGGACAAGCAGGGTATACATCTGTCATTTTTATTTCAGATGATAAATTTCAGACTTTTGCCAAAAAAGTCACATGCACATAGCTCAAGCTTCTGACAAAGTGGGATCTCGCCCACAAAAACTGATGCAATAAATAAATTTTAGTCTTTAAAAGTGCCACAGGACTCCTTGTTTCTAGTGGTGCATGATTTAGTTTATAGTGGTGTGAATTTCCACAATCAGTATTAATTTAAAGTTTAAAATATAGCTTATTCCTAACTACTTTGCACAGCTCTGGAAGTGCATCTTTGCAACATTGTGGTATAAGCTGCACAGACCACATAATTCCACTAGCACTGAACATTGTGAGTTTATTTCCAATAGTTATATTTACAAATACGATCTCAGTTAAGAGAGAAGATTGCAAAAAGATGCAAGAAATGGTGGTACATCATGTTTATAGTCTCCAAGAATGAACAGGAAAGAGCATTCGAAGTTTAGACCGATCACGGAAGTACACAACTGTCTCTATGGATGTAACGATAAAATGTATGAGATTGAATGTTACTTTCTTGTTTAGTGGCTCTTGGAATCTCAATGATTAACAAGTGTTTGGAAAAACGTGATTCGCAGCCGATCCTGGCTATACTGCAGTCTCCTAAATTTGGTTTGCGAGTTGTTCCAGAATGTGCTGAAACCTATTACAAGAACCTTTTAGAAGCCAAGGATTTAAAAACCAAAGAAGGTAAAACCAAAGCTCTGTACTGGCATTGAAGGGTTAGTGCAATATGTTGATATTTGACGTTACTGTAAGTTTGTCTCTGTAAATTAAAGGAGAGCTGGGGGAAACTGATTTTGTCAAAGACTGTCTAAATCTCCAGTTTTTGAATTTTTCTCTTAGTGCTTGTTTACACTAGGAAACTTAACCATAACTTAATTATTTAACACAATGGCAAATGTCCAGGGCTAAATTCTGTGCCATGTCTTGTTCAGACCACAGCATAGAAGATTGAAGGAGCGTGAGTTGTTTAACCATCTCTAATCTCCATCATTCTGTTCTTGGCTGGGGCCTCTAATTTATGGTAGCTGCTTATAAGCTGATCTGCAGCCTGAAATAACCACAGTAAGAAGCCCCACTGCTCCACTTCCTTTCCCACCCCCAGCACAACCATATCCCAGCAACTGTGAGGAGAAAGCGTAGGCTGCATATGTCAGCCCTATGCTGCTCCAGCACTGGATGAATTTCTAAGGCTATTGCAGCCCATTGTATGGCCACTTTGCAATAAAAGTGCAGTGTACAGGAGCTGCAGCTGGGATCAGAATCAGGCCCTCCATGTAAATGAGATTGGTTGTATTTAAAACTGTCAGCTGGTGATGGCTAATATGAATAGGCACAACTAGTTGACACTACTTTAAATGCAGCAGTCCTTGTTTATGCTGCATGCTACGGCATGTGTAACATCATGTTAGTTAATACATGTTGTAACACTGTCTTTTTTCCCCACATAGACATGCTTATTTCAGCACATTAGACAAATGGTGGGTGGTATTTTGTAGAGTTGTCTTCCTCATCACATTTGCCTTGTAATCCTGAGGCATTTAGGCACCAAAAACTAAAAATTCTGCATTACAGTGTTTTAAAATTCTGCAAATTTTATTTGTCAGTAAATAAATGGGGTGGCTCCAGCACAGCAGTATAGAGCACAGGCCATGCTGCACAGAGGTGGGGGGTCACCCTGCAACTCCCCATGAGGACATGGACTTGGGAAGAGGGTGGAGGTGAGACTGCACCCATTGCTGACAGTGGAAGGACTGGACCTAACCCAGAAACACACTGAGGCCGTGTCCCTCTATACCAGTTGCACTTGGTGTAGGCAAACAGGTTCAACCCAGCAGGATCCAAATGTGTAGAGGCTTAGTGTGGAGGGATCCAGGTGTGAGATGAAGGTGCTGTGTGGGGTAATTGGGTGTGGATGACAGCCAGGGAGCTTCCAGGGAGTAGGTCTGACTTCAGCCACTTGGTGTAGGAGAGGCGGAAGTCCTCTTTTCGCTCTCTCTTGCAGCCTACCTAGGGCTAGCTGCTGAGCCCAGTGCAGGGTAGGAGCCATCAGCTGTAGTCCTCTGCCCCCTGCAGTAATTTAACTCTCTGCTGCCTGCCCCCGGGGGTCTAAAACAATGCACCCATGCTGCTGGGGGGAGGGGCGAGAGTCATGCTTACTTGTTAGGCTTTCATTTGTTTCCCCATCAGAAAGTCACTTTTTTGTGGAGCAGCAAAGAAATCTGCAGGGGACACGAATTCTGCATGCACACAGTGGCACAGAATTGCCCCAGCGGTACCAGGGCCGTCCTTTGTGGGGAATGAGCAGGGCAATCATCCTGAGCCCCGCGGTTTTGAGGGCCCTGCGCTGCCCTGCTATCAGTGGGGCCTGCATGCTGCACCCTGCCCCCCTCACTGCACAGTGCAGCCTCATTTCCCCGCCCTGCTGGAAGCCGAAGGCAAGCCAGGCAGGGTGGGAGGGCAGATCCCGGCCTCTAGGCTGATCCGCCCACTCCTCCAGCTGGGTGGGTGGCTGGGCCTGGGGTCGGCCGGGCTGGCCTTGTGGTCCTGGGCGGGACCAGGACCGGGGCCGGTCCCTGCCCGGCCGGCGGGCGGCCTCGTGGTTGGGGCCGGGGCCAGTCCCCAGTGGGCGACTTCATGGTTGAGACGGGCCGGCAGACCAGGCTGGCAGACAGCCTTTGGGTCCCGGCTGGGGCTGGCGCCAGTCCCTGGCGGGCTGGTGGGTGGCCTCGTGGTCCCAGCTAGGGCTGGCTCCCAGTCCCCGGAGGGCAACCAGGGTCCTTGGGACTGGGGGGTGGCTCTGGGTCCCCAGGAGGCAATCAGGGTTCCTGGGGGAGGCAGAGCAGGCCAGCCCACCACGCTCCTCTCCAGCATGGGGAGGGGAGGTGGGGGCCCCTCCTAGGCTGATTGGCCCTGCTCCCCGCAAGGGATGGCCCTGAGCAGTACCCTGGGTATAGTCCTATAACGAAACTTAAGACTCTTCGTCTCTCAGCATGTCGTCTTGTGGGTTTTTTCTTTTTTCTTTTTAATACCAAAACTGATGGTGCTCAGCAGAATGAAAACATGAATGTCTATGGTACGTATTATAAGCCTAGAAGATCCAGCCTGTACCAGGGATACTGCAAAACTTCCTAGCCACAGCTAACACTGTCTCAAATCCATCAGCGGTGGCAGTGGGTAGCAGCCTTAGTATATAGACTGAGTGCTGGGAGCATTTTAAGGACCATGTTGATCTCCTCTGAATAGAGGTGACTAACAGGGGTCATGAAAATGCCAATTGCTACTTTGCTGTCCACTAATATCCACACTATTGGAACCAAGCCATTGTTAATATAGCAGGATATTTTTTTTGCAAATTTCTCATTTAGGCTAGGTTGAGATTTGTGCTCACTTTCATATATGTAAAATAATTGAAAATATTCTTTTGGCAAGCAAGGGAATAAATTAACTTATAACTGTATTAAGGCTCCTAACTGTACACTAACAGTGTACATATATTGCTTTTAGATTCTAATGAAAGTCCATGGATCGAAGTTATAATGGAGAACAGATACAGTTACTATTACCAGGTGGAAACTGGAGAGAGCACCTGTGTTCCACCTGATGGTTTTATACCAAAAACTTCTTGGCTAACCGGTGAAGAAATAAAGGTAGTGCTAAAATGTTCAAAATGATTGATGCGTGTAACAATAGTATAAATAGCAAAGTGGTTTAACACTATTGGATACAAAGAAAGTGGCTGTGTCAAGATTTGTAGGGCCTAAAAAGCATGAGGGAAAAGAGAAGGAATTCTCTCATCGGGCTTTGAGTTAGGCTGTTCATTCCCTAAACACAGTAAAATTTAAGCTGTTTAATCAACCCCTTTGACGGGCTGATATTCAGTTAAAATATAAAGCACCTCACCACATTATACATTCATAACTATTTTTCCATCTGCTTTGAGGTGATCTGCCAAGTCTATGTAATCCTCTTCTCAGTCAGTTATAGAACTTTGTTGCAAATTGTACTCTTCATAGGCTCCCAAATCAGGAAAGCCCTTAACCACATCCATACGGTCTTTCTTGAATCAAAAACCACTTTTGAACTTGCCTAAACTGTGGGATCAGTCACAGGTGTCACTCTGCTGATGTATCTTGTGTCACTAGATTGTACTTTGCAATATCAGTGCAAACCAGTACTGTACACGTTAGACCAATGTGAAAAGTGACTTGTACCAGTTTGGGCCCCTCCCCAGGTTCAGTGAAGCCACTTTTTACTAAAGTAGTGTGTCCACTGTAAGGGTTTGTTCTGGCTGAGCTAGATCAATGGTTAAAATCCCAATGTAGCTAAGCTTATGTGCAGTTTCAAATTTTTGCAGCAGCCTTCTTCATATATTGATTGGTTTCAGAAGATTTTTTTTTTCCACATCATTCTGAACCTTAGAAATCCTAAAACATTAAATAAGCATTTTCATGTAGTTGTATGAGCTATGTTTTTAGACTTCTGGCTTCTGCCTTTTAAATCAGCAAGGTTGGAAGTATGGCAGAAGCTAAGATCTCAGCTCTCCTGGCATGAAAAGCTTTGTAATGGCTTAAAGCAGTCCTTTCAGTTTATCGATGATGTGGTCTGAAAGGAGTTCTATCCTCCTTTAAACAAATGATGGGAACAATGTTATAGGTTCTCAGTTTTCTGTGTGGTTAAATACGGGGAGTAAATTGAGCGGGTTTTAATGGGTGTGGATGGAAAGACTGGAATCCAGACTCTGAAATGGCTTGCCTTCAATTTTGCTTAATTCCTTATTAAACACTTTTTTTATATGATCTCTTACAGACCATTGTTGGGCAAGTTACAGCAGATTACAACCGAGAGCAGCTGTGGTTTGCCAATGAAAACCTGATCCTACAGCTGCAAGCCATAGCAAGGGGATTCCTAGTCAGAAAAAGTTATGAGGAGAGAAAAGGATACCTCCAGAAACAGGAACCATCTGTTATCAAAATACAGGTATTACTGTGTTCTGTAGAGACAGGGTCTCTTCTTCTGGGTGTTGATAGCTTCTTACATGTGACAGTGGGCATGACATCTTAGTGCAAAACCTTCATGACCTTTGGATGTATTTTTATCTTCCTGCCTTCTTTAGCAGAAAAGACTTTTTTGGCATTTCTGTAATTTGCAGAACTGAATTGCCATACAACCACAAATCCCTGCACTCATTGAGAGAAATGGTTTGGTTTTAGATTGACTACAGTTTACAATGGCTATAGCTCATGTATAACTGTGGTATGTGACAGTGCCATTGGAGAAGCCCAGTTATTCTTGCCATTAGCTTCTTCTTGAGCACTGCTTTGATACGTAGCTGGGTGTGCAAGGAATGAATAGGAGGATGGAAGGTAATGAATATTTAATATTGAAGTCATAGTTCTCTGCCAAGGCATGGTTTGCTCAGGAAATGCATTCCTTTCTCTGCTCTCCCCCAGTCAGACGTGGATTGCGTATGCTTTATGAAGTAAATGGTTGTATAATGGAATAGGGAGTGGCAACATTAACATCTTTGCCTGATTCCAGGAGTATTACTGGGATTTGCTGAATGCTCTGTCCTTTGAAAGGAGTACAGAGGAACCTTACTCTTGGTTTCTACAGAGCATGTTATGCGTGCAGTCATAAGCAGCAGTGGTACTTTCACACACCCACATACTTTTGCAATAGTCCTGCATATTCTGTAATAGTAAACTTGCTCTATGAGCTTGAACTTCTTTAAAGTCCAGTTTTAAACATTTGTTTTTCTAGCGTGATTGCGTACTACAGTGAATCAAAACTTAATTTTGTTAATACTTCACATTGTTAGCTAAATGCATGTTAGGGTGATGTTAGAAACCTTATTAGGACTGGGCCAGGTCAGTGCTGTACAGACAATAAAAGATTACAAGCTCTTTTAGAAGGAATCATTCAGATTCCACAAATATGTGTAAGCTGTCATCAGAAACTGAGATGGAGGATGTGGGAAGTGGTAATAAAATGTGTTTACACAAATCAAATAAGATAAATGCTTAAAGTCCCCACTGGCCACATCTCTAGCCATTATTTTTTAGTAATTTCCTATGGGCATCCCAATAAAAATGCAAATGGCTTGCGAGCGAAGCAGATAAGTATATGATAGAGATTGTATCACTGGTAAAACAGAGGGGCAACACAATAAGATGAAAGTGTGTAAGTAGGGAAGAACTAAGGTTGGTGGGATCTTTAAAGGCAGGGACCAGCATTGGTATTTGATGGGACAGAAAACGGAGAGCCAAATGAAAGAATTCAGGAAGGTGATGTGGTCCGAGATGGCAAAAAGAGGGGTTTAGCTGAGTTTTGAATGGGCCTGAGAAGCTGACAGTGGATTCCAGAAAGGAGAGGAGGTTGCAGTAGTCAAGATTTGTGATGAAGAAGGCCTGGACAAGTTACAGCAGTCTAGACAGAGGATTGGACACCCCCTGTTGGACACCATGGAAGAGGGGACAAACGTGGAAACAGCTTAGAGGAGACAAGATGAGGTACAGGTTTAGAGTCCGGAATAAAAAATAGCATATGGAGTACTGGCGTTAGAGGCCTAAGAGATACAGAAAACAACATCCTGGGTCAGGAATGGGGTAGCAGACTTGAGTCAGAGGTGACTCTTGATGCCTCAGAAACAGATGCAGGCACATAAGTGTGTAAAGGAAGGATGTGCTGCAGTCACATTTTCTCTTCACTTTTAAACTGAACCTCAATTTCTCTGTGGAACAAGATATATAAAGTATCTGATCCAAGTATATACATAGTGAAACTAATGATCACATTACTAATCTCCACTTTTTTTTAAAATAGGCTTCCTGGAAGGGATATAAACAAAGGAAAAGCTACGCTGGCAGGTTGGGGCTGCTTCAAAGCAATGTTGCTGCTATCGTCAAGGTAAACGTCAATCTGATGAGCAGTATAAGGGTTTGCTCTATTGATAATGATGACATTTCTTCATCATTGGGGGAATCCAAATGCTTGAAAGCCCAAGGAATCGAGGGAAAATGGGTTGCTGCAGTAAAAATGCAAGTGCTCCTACTTCATTGTGGGTTACATCAGGGGCGTAGCCAGCCCCTGTTCTGTGGCCAGCCACCTGCAAGTGCAGGGTGGGTTGGGGTGGGCCCGCCCAAGGACAGCGCCTCAGGGAGAGGGAGAGCCAGGGGGCCAGCAGCAGCACAAATTTCACAGTTGCTGGGGGCAGCCGCAGTGCAAACTTCGCAGCCACCAGGCCCCACAGCTGCCATGGTGGCAAAGTTTGCACCACTTCCAGGGGCTAAGGTGGGCAGGGCCAGGTTACATGGGTGGCTCAAAGTTCCAACAGCATCAAATAGTCCAAGAAAACTACTCTTTAAGCACAATACTGTGTGTCTTCCATTAAAAGCCAGAGACTGTCGCTATTAAATATGATTATTTTCAAAGTGTGGTATAACAGATTATGAAACGCTGCTGGTAGTAATTAAATGATACCTAGCTCTTATATAATATGCTTGAGATCAGATCAAAGTGCTGTCTTCATTTTGCATACTGGGAAACAAAGGCTCGGAAAGATAAAAATGATTTGGCTATGGTCACCCAACAAGCTGGGATAGAGACAGGAATAGAACCCAGGTCTCTGTACAATGTTCGACCATTAAGTCACAGGAACCCAAGTGTCCTGTGAGCTTTGCATGCAGCTCCCATGGACTTTGCAGAAGTTGTGTACTATGCAACGTTCAGGCATCTAAACCCCTTTTTAGAAGAGCCAAATAAAAATTAGAGTTATTGGTTATCCTGCAATTTCTCTTAAGTTTTTATTTGACTTTTAGATTCAGTCATGGGTCAAAATGTGGCTAGCGAGGAAGGCTTACAAGAAACGGCTGCAGTATTTCAAGGATCACGTAAGGCATCTCTTCACCTCACCCCCACCCCTGTTTAAATAGAGAGAAGTAATGTTGTAGTAAATATTGCATGAATGAATGTATCTCTTGAAATCCCAGATATAGATACTGTTAGCTCCCCCTTTCTCTTAACAGAAATGCATTACAACTGTGAAGACATTAAAACTTTTTCTAATTATACTAGTGTTTGATAATATCTGTAATATTCTTCATGATCTCCCTTCATGGATCATAACCTGTCTTTATTGGTTCCTGTTTAATGCTTTTCAAAGTGCTTACTTTTGATCTTTTCCAGAATGAAGAAATCGTGAAAATACAAGCATTTCTTAGGGCAAACAAAGCTAGGGAGGACTACAGAACACTGAGTAAGTGCTGGTGATAAAAAATTGGTGGGGAAACACTTTCTTATTCTAGTAATTGTATTCAGTTTTGATTTCTTATGAGTCTTGCATTTGTGACTCTTAAGACGTAGTTAAATGAAATTGTGATACTACCATGTGTTAAACTGTTAATACATTTACATAGAATCACGTTGTGTTTCTGATTACATAAAATATTCTACCCTTGCTCTCAGTGATATAAACTTTCTGCAATGTGGTATTTTGAGTATAGATGTCTCTATGTACAAAAGTACAAATTCTAAACATTTGTATTTATATATTTAAACACATTCTGTTTCTCTGCATATCAGACCAAGCAAATAAAATATCTAATATGAACTCATTTTCCTCACCTGCAGTTGGTGCTGAAAATCCACCCTTGAATGTGTTGCGCAAATTTTCTTACCTCCTGGACCAAAGTGACTTAGACTTTCAAGAAGAACTAGAAGTAACAAGATTAAGGGAGGAGGTGGTTACAAAAATCCGATCCAATCAGCAGCTGGAGAAAGACTTGAACTTGATGGATATAAAGATTGGGCTACTAGTGAAGAACAGGATCTCTCTGCAGGTCCGCATGCTTTGTTCAAATTATTTCTGTGGAATGCATTGAAGGCTGTGGAGTTTTGTGTACCAGAGGAATGCAGGCTCAATTAGGATGTTCCTGGGGAGTGAAACAGTTGCCTTTTTTTCTTGTTTAATCTATGCCAGAAAGAAACAGTCGGTGCAACCTGTATAAGTAGCTGTGCTGCAGAAAGAGCTTTTGGTGAGATCACATAGGAATGGTCTCAGATCATTAAGGGCAGCTGCTCTTTGGACTATGTGATGATGCATGGTTCTTTCTTTCTATTCTTCTTCTTTAATACCTGCCAGTTACTTGAAGAAAAGCTATCCGTGCCTTGTTGGGGAGAAAAAGTGGAGTTGTTTAGTTCCTAGTTACCATGTTACTTCATGTCTCACTGGAATGCTAGTTTATTACTATGACAGACATGGGCCGCAGTAATACCCAAAAGCGTGGAGTCGTTCTATGTGTTTGAAGCAGTTTTCCAACAATAGAACAGATCTGACGTACAATTTTAAGGCTCTGCAAGAATTTGCTTTTGTTTTAGATTTAGTTGTCAAAAAGCCTGTACGTGAGCTTGAGGTACCCTGACAATTATCATTTAGTCCACATTGAAATTCTATCCAGCAGCAAAATATAATACAGGAAGCTAAAATGTCAGATGGCAGGGGTCTGCTTAGGAATTACAATTCTACCAGTTTTGGTTGGGGCCAGATTATATTGTGTATGGGTGCTATGAGAAGGGACTGTGGATATAAGCAGTAAATGTATTTTTATTGTGCTTTCTAATAGATGTAAGGTGGCATTCAGAGCTTAATGTTTTGCCTTTATATAAATCGAAATAAAGCTAATAATGAGTAAAGTCATGAATAACATTGTCTGGTTAACGTACTGTACTGGGGCTAAATGTGAAAAGGGATTGATAATTGATCTATTAGTTAAAAAATTCAAATGTAGAAACATCCTGCTTAAGATAGCTGAGAAATGTCAGTGTACCATATTGCTGTATGTTTCTGTGTAAATATCTATTCTGTGTGGCTCACTCATTTGCAGGACGTGGTACTGCACAGCAAGAAGTTAAACAAAAAAAGCAAAAATCAGGTGGAAGAGATGGTGACAGGTGACAAACAAGGTATCAAAGGCTTGAGCAAAGAGAGGAGAAAACAGCTGGAGGCCTATCAACACCTGTTTTACCTTTTGCAGGTAAATCCTAATGTAGGAATTAATTTGCCCCCAATGGCTTGCATTAAGCAACATTTCAAAGTGCGTTCATCTCTTGTTAGTTCTTGTTCTAATGACAATGAAGGGGAGAGATTACCTTGCAGATGCAGTGTACAGTAAATACAATTGCTACAGGCCACAGCTGGGCATCTTCAGCAAGTTTTGTTTGTTGGATGATTGATTTTAAATAGGCTTGGCAATTAATGCTGCATAGTTTTAAATGTTTCCCTAATAGAAAGCAGCTCTAGTATCCGGCTTACATTGCGCAAGAGATAATATATTGCTCTTCCCTTCTTTGAAATTATTTCAAACTCCCAACTCATTTAGGCTTGCAACTGTCTGCAGTAACACAGTCCTACTTGCTTTTGTATGTCTCTTCCTTTTCTCTCTCCATCTCTGTCAACTCAGTTTGGATGCACAGATGAAATCTGAGAAGGAAAAACACTTTTTTCCACATCTTTAATTTTAAAAATATTGAAATTACTTTTAGTGTGTATTGAATGTTGAGAAAAGAAGTTACTGAGTTAACGACATTTTATTATATAATATTTATTATGGGGTATTTGTCTTGTATCAGTCTGAATTTGGGTATGTTTCTTTAGAAGACTTTTTTATATTTGTCCAGGGAAAGATTGTTTCCCTCCTGCCATTTTCATTTGTGTGTGTATGAGGAGTGGATGAGAATAGGGTATGCACTGGGGATTTGGTTTTTTTCTTCAGGTGTATTTTTAATTCAAAGGAAGCTAAGTTGGATGGGGACATTGTTTTGATGGGGAAATGGCAAAACAACACAGTATGAATGTCCCCAAAAATACTAGATTTAAGTTTTCTAAAATACGATAACCTTGTAAAGTGAAACTTGCGTACCTTTTATTCTGAGTGGCCTCAATGTCTGTAGTTGATGCATCATTAGCATAGTATGTACAGCAAAACTTTTGAGCATTCAGATGTTCATGTCTGCAATGTGATTAGAAAAACTTATTGTAATAAGGACTAGTGATAAATGTTTAATACTAGCTTCACTTGGCTTTCCATTTGTGAAGGTTATGCATAGACTACAGCACTAAGGTGGGTAGCCATTAAAATACTTATAGTTGTCATTTGCAAATAACTAGCACTGCAGCATTCACAGTATTCCCTAGGCTTAGTGTTACAGCAGATAATGCTCAGAATAGGGAGTACTGTATTAAAGTTAGACCAAAAGCATAACTGTGAAGTTTTTAATGGTGACAGCTGTGAAAGAGTATGGCCTTAGCCATGCAGACATAACTTTAATTAGTACTAATGGAAGCTATACACATCCATTCAGAGGTGAGCAGACTCTTTATGGCTTATGCAGGTAGTGGAAAAAAAATTTATCGTTCAAGAAATCTACAAATCACTCTCCTTAACGTTTCTTCCCTAGACTAATCCCTTGTATCTGGCTAAGCTGATTTTCCAGATGCCTCAGAACAAGTCAACCAAGTTCATGGATACAGTCATTTTTACTTTGTACAACTATGCCTCCAATCAGCGAGAAGAATACCTGCTTCTCAAGCTCTTTAAAACTGCTCTAGAAGAGGAGATAAAGTATGTGCATTGACTAGAACCACCCAGTCTTTTGAATATAGGCTACCTACTGTTTGCATTTCAACGATAATTTCAGAGCTTCTAAAACTTGCTTTTTATTTGATGTCAAATCATATTTTTATTTGTCAGTGGGGAAATTCAAGTGGTATATCAGTGGGACTTAATAAATTTTGGCTGAAGAGGTCATAAATGTTTTATACCTTAAATTGAGAAAGACAGCCTCTCTGATAGAGAAGCAAAACCTGACTAATCTTACATTTATGAAGAAAAAAAAAGTAATTTGTAAGTGTGTGTGTTATAAGCAGAGAGCTCATACTGTCATAGATGGTAATCTGTAAGGCCCATATTGACAAAAGACTGAAGGTATTGTGCTTAAATTGTTCTACATCAACTGCCAGTCTTGCATGTCAGGAACACATCTACATTTCATCTGTATTACAGTTCAGAGACGAGAGATTATCTGTGAAAGCTCTTTCAATTTTGTATAAAAATCCATAAATTGGAGGGTCACATTGATTTTAAGTCAAAAAGAAAACCAGTTAGTAACTTGGCAATTTTTCTAACCTTTCCTACTTGCCTTACAAAAATGTTGAAAATTCAGTGAAGTACTGTTTTATTTTTAACGCAGTTCCAAAGTAGACCAGATACAGGATATAGTCACTGGAAACCCTACTGTCATTAAGATGGTTGTCAGCTTTAATCGAGGTGCTCGTGGACAGAACACTCTCCGTCAGCTCTTGGCCCCAGTGGTGAAGGAAATCATGGATGACAAATCCCTCATCATCAACACCAGCCCTGTGGAAGTATACAAGGCCTGGGTAAACCAGTTAGAAATGCAGACTGGAGAAGCCAGGTAAGTGAGCAAATAGAATAGTTCACCTTAATTCTGATAATATTTGAATGATTCCTCATATCAGATCCTTTTTGCATTGGGTGAAGTCTTTTCTTGTCTTTTCCATAAGCAACCATGAAGATGCAGTCTGGCCTAAGGCATGCTTGTGAAGCCTCTAGTTCAGTGTAACTTGAACAAGGCTTAATGTATCTTTTTGCTGACATACAGTTCTTACTAGTACTCTTATTTTATAGCACCCAGAAGAATAGCAGATGCCTCTAAGAAGTAGCTTATTTGGGCCCAGAGCCTGAAATCAAATCTGCTAACAATGATCAATGCAAGGCCTCATTGATTTCCAAGGTGTTTTTGTAGTGGGCACAGAGAGAGTGTTTGCAGTTCTGACTGAAGGATTGGAATCCCAATGACAGACTATTTTAGGGCACCTCTATCTTAAGTACCCCATCATGTTAATATCTGAGCTAATGCCCTACCTCTGGGCCGGCCTTCCTCTCAGCACATAAGAGAACCCTAACAATAATTATCCATCTTTTCTTCTTTGTATCTGGAAGAGGGCAGTTCATATCACTTGTGTGGTTTTTTCATTTTTTTTTAAAAAAGAACTGATAATATTGTAGTGGGGTTTTTGTTTTTGTGTTTTGTTTTTTAAGAAAAGCATTTGACGAATTGGCTGTGGTAAGTCCCTTGGTTTTTATCTGTCCTCTGACGTACACTTGAAATTACTCATTGAGACTATGAAGTGTTATAGAAACTGAGCCTTTTAATGGATTTTGTTTGTAATTTCACAGACTTTCTACACAGTTTACATTAGCCCAGTAAATACCTCTCTCTTGCATTTGCAGTAAATTGCCATATGATGTAACAACAGAACAAGCATTAGAACATCCAGAAGTGGTAAATAGACTGGAGTCCTCCATTCAAAGCTTAAGAGCAGTAACTGATAAAGTCCTCATGTCCATATTCTCATCTATCAGTATGATGCCGTAAGTGCTGAATTATGAGTCTGGTGATTTCAATTCATTTGTATAATAGCATTTGATGCAAGATTCAGTATAAACAGCTGTCTACACTACATTCAGTAACTATCTGTAATACGTTCCAAAGGGGGAGCCGTGTCCGTCTAGTTTAGCAAAACAAACAAGGAGTCTAGTGGCACTTTTAAAACTGCTAGTAGACTCCTTGTTCGCTTTTATCTGCAATATGTGCCTTTACAGTAGGAATTCTCCAGCAGAGGGAGCAGTTCCTCCATATCATGTTTCCTTCAAATGTGAAGCAATATTTCATGAGGATCTGTAATTGAAATCCTTCTTTTGGTTTGGTTTTTTTTTTTCCATTATCATCTTGTTTTGTGTTTTAAGTGGTTAAAGTCTATGTGAAAATGCAGTATCTTGGTTGAATGGAATGATTTGTTTGTGTTTCATCTAAGTCTTTCCATTATTTTCCTTTTTCATCTATTCTGTATGTAGTTATGGAATGAGGTATATAGCCAAAGTTCTGAAGAATTCGCTCCATGAAAAATTCCCAGATGCAACAGAAGATGAACTATTAAAGGTAGATTTGTGAGGGTGATCTGTCAGCAGCTTGTTCTTTCTGCTTGTGTCAAAAGCAAGATTTATTGCATATAAGCTTTCTAAGGAATTGTCAACACTTGCATTTATAGAAACGTCTGGGACTGAAGATGGGAAGAATTCTATGTATTAATATGACCTGAGTGGGGGGGGAAAAATGGTGCTGGTCATTTGCAGTGCTTATAGAAATCAGTAAGCCAGTACCACTGAAACTCAGCTCAGTGATGCTTTTGTAATAAGCTAGAAATATTTGATCATATGATTTTGCTTCAAGCAATGGTCATTTGTTGATAAAGAACATGACTCTGTGCTTGCAATTTTAACTCAGCTAAACTAAAATTAGAACATTTAACACAAATTACTTTAAATGATTTTTAATACTATATTTAAATTCAATTGGACAGAGTTATAAGAGCAAATGGTGAGTTTATCTGTCCAGTACTCTTGTTTAAGATGCTTGTAAAAGTTGTGGGAATTTGAGAGTTGCCTAGACTGAAGTGTGTGTGTTGTCAAGTGACACAGAATGTTCCTGGCATGGTGCCCTTCCCTTAATCTGTAAGAACCATTGTATTCTGCAGAAGGCAGTGTGAAGTCATTCCATAGAAGGGCTACACAACAGGGCTTATATCTTGCTTTAATTAGGTATATTTGCATCTCAGTACAGTTATCAAAATCAGTGTTGCATTTTAAAAATTTTAATTATTGGATCCAAAATTACTTTGAGGATTTTTCTCATAGCCCTCAAAAGACATTATTTTTGTATTACAATTCCAGTGTGGAGCCATTTTGATTATTTGAATCTCCTCCACTGTTTGTTTTGCTCTTATGTAATAATGAACAATACAGTTTGCAATGAACAGTGTTTACAAGAATTTCTTTGGTGCTCGTCACCACAGTGCCTGGGGACCACTATAAATTTATATCATTTTAAAATTTCTCTGGCAACTATCCCTAAATGGGTAGTAAACTGATTCCTCCTCAAGGCATCTCTACTCTGCCTGCCAGCCAGCGCAGATCATCGTTTGAAAATCCTTACATTTAAAAGCCAAACATTCCATTGAGTGATCAGGTCTGGGCTGTGGCAGACTACCGAAGGAAGTAAGCACCAGAAGAGGACAGGAGTCCTTCACGCCTCATGCACAGGCGTTCAACTCTTGGATCAGTTTAGTACCAGATAGTACTCTAACATAATAGAAGAGACAGGCTAATCTGAAGGACAGATACCAGGATATTTAGAGCTAAATCCAGTGGCAGTAGAGGCAATGAAAGCCTTTCAGCTGAAATCAGTAGCCATTGGCTCAGACCCTTAGGGTTTTAGAGAGGACCAACTTCTTGAATTGAACTTGGAAGCAACCTTAGAGGAGCACGAAGTACATGAGTTGTGTGCTTGTATTCATCTGTTCCTCCGAAAAGTGCATGGCTGTATTTTGTCTTCATTAAAAGAGACTGTCCATCAAGGGTAGATCTGAAATTGTAACAGAAGTCTAGATACCATCACTGATATTCACACTTACACCTTCGAGAGCAGAATTTCATTGAGAACAGGCTACAGCCTTCATTAAAGAGGTTATAAGATTTGGAATATGAAAGGTGGGTGTGCTGCTCTTCCTGCTGGTAGAGGAGGGAGAGAATATTTCCTAGGAAAACACTACATCCCATGCGAGTGTCCTGATCCCTGGGCTATTGGCTGGTTTGGATATGGTTGATCTGTTCTCATTCACTGAATAACTGATATATGCATCCAAAATTTCAGGCAATGAAACATTTTTCTTAAAATATGTGATATTTAAAAATCAGACTTGGCCAAAATTTTGATGAAATGAGAAATCTTGAGGGAGTTGAGGACTCCTTTCCTGTTTGGTTGTGTTTTGTTTTGTTTAAACCAGTTGTTATAAATATATTCCTTGTGTAAGTGCCCCTTGCTAAAATAACATCGTTGTTTAATCTCCATTGGATTACTAGGCTTTGCCAGTTAGCTAAATAGATCATACTTCTGTCAGAAGTTGTTTTCACAGATTGCTCTCTGCCATCTCTTAACTACTGATTTCTTAGGATCTAAACCAGCAGATATGTGCTCCTTTGGTGGGATTTCTAAGAATGTAATAAAAAGTGTACATGAAAGAAGGAAAAAAATCTCATAGTATTTCTTCTATAGATTGTTGGAAACCTCCTGTACTATCGCTACATGAACCCGGCCATTGTTGCTCCTGATGGTTTTGACATAATTGACATGACCGCTGGAGGCCAGATACACTCTGACCAGAGAAGGAATTTAGGTTGTGTGGCGAAAGTCCTTCAGCATGCAGCATCTAACAAACTCTTTGAAGGAGAGAGTGCACATCTTTCATCTATGAACACTTACCTGTCGCAGACGTACCAGAAGTTCAGGTGTGAAAACCTTGTGCAAATGTTTTATGTAGTATAAACTGTTTGGGGCTGGATGAGGTAGGCCTGATTATAATTGCATAAAATCCCTTTTCTCTGTGGCATAACCTAAAAATTCAGTGAGTGATCCTCGATCCTTCATATAGCAATCCTGTTCTGCCTTGCTCTGTAATGGGAAAATAATGTGCTGTATTTCCAATTGAGTACTGTTGTTTTAACTAGTACTTTTGTCATGACCAGCAGTATTCAGTCATCCAAATAGGATTTTTTAATGAAAAATGCAGTCCATGACTCAAATGGAGTATTTCATTATATAATACATGGCTGAGCTTGATATAAGCAAGTAGAACAGCTGATTGTTTTATCAGTCTGTGGGCTAACAGTACTCTTCTGGAGAGGGAAACAATTTCTCAGCCAGGAAGAGCTGCCTGTTTTTGTTTTTTTTAAACTGTTGACATATCAGCTGAGAGAAACAATTGAAGGAAATGGCACTTTAAATATTTTTCTGAAAAGTGTCTTGGGAAAATCCAGACATTCTGTGTTGCGAGGAAGTTGTTTGAAATTTATGCTCTTTAACTTTTTGGGGCAGTTATGATAGAATTATCATGGGACAGCAGAACATTTCAAATGTACATTAATAATTCCTTTCATAAGGATCTCATCTAGACGAAGAAGAAAATATCTTTTTAATGAGGATTATTCCAATGTACAATGTGTACATGTACAAAAGTGTACATGAAAGAAGGAAAAGAATCTCATAGTATTACAAGGAGACGAAAAGCAACTACCAAAGGGGTAACCATGTTAGTCTAGTCCAGCAAAACAAACAAGGATTCTGGTGGCATCTGACAGTGGGATTTTTCTCCCACGGAAGCTCATGTGATAAATAAATGTTAGTCTTTAAAAGTTCCACCAGACTCCTTGCTTGTAAAACCAACTAGTTGTTTTTCTTCATTAATATTAGACCAAAAGAAGAAGACAACCTACGTGTGTTTTAATTTGGCTATGGTCTTTACAAAAAGAACCACCCCATATTCATGCAATTAACTTTTGGCAGAAAATTGTTGATGTATTTCCTAAGAGGATGCTAACTTGAGGGGGTTAGAATCTGCTTTTTTGTTAAGTGAAATGAGATACTTTTCCATTTTCTGTGCAGTACTTTTCTTAGTTATCAGTAAACATGCTGAGCAACTGTTTCCTGCTTCTGAAAAACCAGATGGTGTGTGGGTGAGTGGGTGGGTGGGTGGGTGGGTGTGATGGTATAGCCATAACAACACATTGTGTTAACAATTCGTGTATTTTCCTTCAATATTCTCATGGTGAACAATCCCATAATCTTTCCGGGTGTCCTTATATTTAGCATAACATTCCTGACACCAGAGTTAAATATTCCAGTGGAGCAATGCAGGTTTTAAATATGTTTAAATTAAACATATCTCACTGTCCTATGTCATTCAGACCAGATATTGGTGACCACTTGCATTAGTGTGCCTGAAATTTAATTACTGCCCTAAGCTTCATCCGTATTATGAGCTGTTTTTGTGCAACTAGGGTAACTTTTTATGCAAAGCATCTTCCCTTCACATCTTCTGTATGACTGTTTTTAATCCAGATTCTAGAGTAGATCCTCAGAATATTTGAGATGTCATATAATTCCTGTATCACTTTGTAGTTAAAAGGGAAAAATCTTTTATTTTGAAGAGCTAAACCTGCTGTTCTCTCCCTAGGGACAGGTAATGTTTAAGCACTCCTATTTACATTATAATATTCTGCTTATGATTTGTGTCTTGGCACTCCTATGTAGGTTTAATAGATTATAGAAGAAATAGTCATATAGCTTGTATTTCAAACAAGAAGCTTTTTCCATTTCTCTGCATTTAGCTAAAATATATTGGTTTTCTTAGACAAGTTAAATAACTATACAATTGCTCATCTTATCATTTTTTTTAGGAATTTTTTTCAGACAGCATGTGATGTTCCTGAACCAGAAGAGAAATTCAATATTGATGAGTACTCTGACATGGTAACTCTCAGCAAACCTGTCATATACATCTCCATTGAAGAAATCATCAATACCCATTCAGTAAGTAAATGGAAAGAAACTTAGCTACTGAGCAAATGGTACCAATTATTAAACAACTTTTGTTTAATCTGTTTTTGAGAAATTTCTCAAATCGCTTTTTGGGTGACAAGTAATTTTTCCATAAAATAACAGAATTAACTGGGTGTTCTGTACTGGCTTTCCTTAAAAGCCATGAAAGAATTCTTTTATTCTTCCTGTCTGATTGTCTCTTGTCCAACTAGAAATCATCTCAGTGTCCAAGGGTATGGAATAATCTTAGAACCAAACTTTTCTTAACATTTATTGTACCTTGTAAGTCAGCGGTTCTCAACCACTGTGTCGGGAACACAAAAGTGTGTTGCAAAGAGCCAGGAGGTGTGTCACAGAAAATTGGCAGTTCAGCTTGGGGCTCCTGCCGCCCGCTGCTTTTTGCTGCCCTCAACAGCCCGCTCCTACTGCACAACACAGGCAGCAGCCAGGGCCAGATGAGTAAAGGGATTTAGGGACTGCAACCCAGAGATCCTAGGGTGGGGGAGGGACGGCACGACCTGCCCCACAAAAATAAACCTGGCCCTATCAAGCCAGACCCCTAGCACATCAGCCTGCGCTGGCTTAACTCTGCCCCCACCCAGGTCCTGAAGTGCTGCATCCTCCAGATTGCCGCAGCCTCCCAAGTGCTCCCAGCCCAAGCGCCCCTGTCACTGGCATATCGTAGTGTGTCACGCAGGGGAACATCATCTGTCAGGTGTGTTGCAATGGAAAAAAGGTTGAGAGCCTCTGCTGTAAGTTATAGGAGAGAATGCATTTCCACCCCTCTACTCCCAATGGAAATAGTAGAGACAATGGTTTGGAAACTAACCAAAATAAGAATCTGACACTAAACTGTCTAGCATTTTTCCTCTCTCCAGTTAAAATTGTAGATCATCTTCTTTGCACATAGGTAGTGATGAGCCATTTGTAATTTATTAGAATTAGAAACTTCATCTTGATAAGAAAGAGGACTGTTTTTGTTAGTGTGACTTTAGAATAAATTAATCTTGTACACTTTATGACTTTGATATTCCATCATGTGTTGCTGGAAACAGATGTAAGAATGTGATGCAAGAGGCAGTGATATTCTGCAGGCATGTTTATTCCGGATAAGGAACAATTGAAATCCAGGAAATAGTTTATAGTGTGATTCGTTGTGACATAATTGAGATGTATACCGTATGGTCCTTTCAAAGCTCGCATAATATATATTAACAGTCATCCATGAACTTGCAAAACCCGGAAATGTTAAATCTCATGGATATTCTTTTAAAAATATTGAATACTTAACTCTCAAGATAGGGAGTTAAAAATCAGCCTTACACACACAAGATCTAATGGTTTAGCCTACCCAGAAACCTAGTGTTTGCTAGATTATAGATAACTGCTGCTTCAAATTTGAATTAAGAACATATTTTTTTTGTTTCCTATCTATCAACACTTAGCTTATTTCATTTAGGTGTCCAGCATGATAGCAGAAGCTGACTATGCCATTGTCAAGTTTGTGACTTAGAGGCTGAATCTCAGATGTTGCAAATGATTATGGGACAGCCTCAACATGGGGAACATGCTCATTGTCAGTTTTTGTGTAATCTGATTGTGTGATCTTTACTTCATCAGGATTAATAGAACATTTTTGATGTAATTACCGGTCATGTTGTACAACATTACTCAAAGGGGACAGTCTTCTATTCTAAGGTTTCATGTAGTTCATATATGTATAGTAGAGGAATCAGTTAAGACTTGAAGCAAGGCAGTTTTATAGGTACACATCCTAAATTTAAGTGAGCCTTTAACGTGAAATTTCACTGTATGCGTATTTACATACACAGCATACACACAGTAAAATATAATGCCAGGACACTAATGCAGATGAGCCTGAGGAAAATTTTCCAAAACAAAATGTTAGTTATGCATCAGGCTGCCATTTGTATCTTAGAATGTCTCCCCCAGAATCTGTAATATGCCTTGATTTCCTAGATCTGAAGTGTTTTTTTTTAAGCTGCCTGTACATGTCGGTGAATACTTTTGACTGAAAGGCTTTGCACTCTCTAAACTATCAGAGTGCTGAAATTTCTAAGTATAACACGTCTTGCTCCACATTTATTTAAATTCAATTTAAACTGATGCCCATGGCCCCCATAACCTTAAAACAGACTTTCCTAGTAAGAATCCTGTTTACATGGAAAACAGACTTTGGGGACAAGGAGACACACACTATTATCAAACTCTGCACAGTGCCACTTGCTTCCTGAATAATAGTTGGTGATGGGTACAGAAAGGAGCAGTTTAATTACAAGAAACTCGTTCTTCAGGCCATACAATTCATGCTTTTTTAATAATTCAGTATATATTTACTAGCTTGGTTTTGGAGGCTTTTAATGGCCTGTGGAATCATTCCTCCTTAGAGATGTTCACGACTGCAATACAACTTGTATCATGAATAGCTTTTGTAATACTTCCTGTTACCTTGGTAGCAATAAAATCTCAGATTCTGTCAATAGACAAATAGTAACAGAAGCCTAATACTAAATTTCTGCTCCTTAAAGTGAACTTAGTCCCTTTGAAAGGTACCAAGCTGATATTGCAGGAGTCAGAAATCCTGTATCTAAAAAAATGACAGCGATGGGCATCAGCAGTGTGAGCCTCCTCACTCTGAACAGCATCATGTGCCTTGACCCTGCCCTGTTGGGTCACCATTATGAAGATTACTCACTTTTCTTGCCCAATAAGGTCTTGATCCAACAAAGCACTTCAGCATTCCTTGGCCTGTAATGAGACTGTCAAGTGAAGGGCCAGTTCTGATTCTGTTCCCTGATGATGTTTTGTTAATTTTTTAAGCAGCTGCTAAATTGGAGGTTTTTCCCCATGTGGTTTAAAACTTTGGGGACTCACTCCCTTTTGGTTTCTGCATCTTTGCTGCCATTCTAATACTAACCGAAGGGTGAGCCACCAGCAACCTGGAAGATGGAACTAAGAGTTTTGAAGCCACACACGCTAAGCAAGTACTTTCTTTCCTTCTGTCCTCAGTAGCCCTTACTCATGCCGTAAGCCCACTGTGGCTTTAAAGACTTGATTCAGCGTGTTTGATCTCTGAGTATCTAGAACTGTTTGGAGAAATGGAGTATTTTCAGTAGTTTCACTGCTAATCGTTTTGTTTGCACTTGTTTATAGCTGCTGTTAGAGCACCAGGATGCCATTGCTCCTGACCAGAATGACCTATTGAATGAATTGCTGGAAGGGCTAGGGGCTGTTCCTGATGTGGAGTCTTTCCTTGGTAAGTTCCCCCACCCTCCTTCCTCTTCCTCTCCCCTTCTTCCCTTCTTTTGGTTTGTTGTTGTAATCCAAGGACTGGAACTAAGTTGGTATGAGAGGAGTAAGTACTTCATTTGGTCTCCAGTTTCTGCACAATTTAAGACTTGTTTCTAAAACGATTTTTGCAGCTCTTAAAATTGAAAAGATATTCTAAAATGAATATCAAAGGAGAGCTTTCTCCCAGAGTTAGTAGTAGGTCTGAGAAGTGTGAACTACTTCCACCCATCACAGTGGTTATTAATTCTGAAGCATGATACCATTTAACTCTCCAACATCAATAATTGGAGCAGAATTGTCAAGCTTCCTGGAACTGAGTATTAAGTACGACCAAATATTTAAATAACCTGACTCCTGTAGTAGAAATGTATGAAAGGGGCTGTGCAAAGCCAACTCCCATAAAAGCAGACTGACTTTAATTTTGAAAAGTAGTCATCTGTCAAACAGTGAAACAGACAAAGGATGTGTTACTTCAATAAACATACTTGAAAACTTTCTAAAAGCAAATTCAAACTGATTTTTGGTAAGAGGCTCTGGAGAGAAGTAAAGGTCAGTAATGATGAGCTAGGATTTGAGCTTGGGAAGTCCAGCAATGGATGCCATCTTTGCATTAAGATTGCTTGTAGAAAAATATAGAGAGAAGATAAAAACCCCACACATGGATGGTGTTCAGAGTTCTAGAGAAGACTTATGAGCATGTTCTGAAAAAAGTTGTATGCTGGTGTAAGAGAATTGAAACAGTTATCAGACTCGTCCAGGACATGTATGAGAGTACAGTTACCACAGTTAGAAAGTTATGTTGAGAAACTTTTCTACTAAGAGTCAGAATGCATTGGGACTTGGCACTAAGGCTTTTTTTTTATTCACCTTGGTGTTCAATGTGCTTAAAGAAAACATTCAGAGTGGCATGGTGGTGCATGTTTTTTGTAGAAGATGTAGTGCTTGTGGGGAAGAGCAGAGAGGAAGTGGAAAATGTAGTGAGGTGGGAGAAATGTCATGAAAATCGGCAGAAATACAAGTATGTGGTCTGTAGATTCAATGATAACTTTCAGGAAGGCAATGAGATTGTAAGTCTGGGTGCCCAGCCACTAGCAAAGGTACAGAAGTTCAAGTTCCTAGGTTCAATGGTACAGAGTAATGGGCAACTTGCAAACAGAACAGAAAAGGCACGGGCTAAATGGAGAGAAGTGAGCAAAGTCATCTGCAGTAGGCAAATGCCTATCAAATAGAAAAGTAAGATCTACTAGATAATTATTAGACCATTGCCTTTGTATGTCTGTCACTGCTGGACACTGAAGGAGATAGGATCAGATCTCGAATACAGTGGAAATGAAAATGTTGTGATGGATGCTTGGCGTTACAAGGATGGACCATTGAAATAAACATTAGGTAGGTGAAGTGTGAAGGTGACTCCAATTATAGAAAAGCTGAAGTCATCCCAGATGTAGGTGGTTTAGTCTCATGAAAAGATTATTTGAAGAATATATAGGAAACGGGGTGTTAAACTTAAAAATGGAAGACAAGAGAAGGCTTGGAATGCTATATGGATGAACACTATACAAAATGGATTTGTCAGCTGGGGCGTTTCCAAGGAACTGCCTCAGAGCAGACTAGAATGGAGAAGAGACAGAGCTGATCAATATAGATGGAACTAAGGCAAGAAGATGATGATTAGAAATATTAATATCAGGACAGGGATTGAACCTTCTTTCTATTAAGAAAAGGCCTGGCATATTTTGGGTGCTATGGAACATGTTAATATGATCACTATATCAGTACCCCACTTCTATTCTGATTTATTTTAATTTTTTCCTTGACCACAGAGGTTAAATAAATACACAACTTTTTTGGTAAAGAAGCACATGCTTTAGCCCTATCTGGATAACTGCCTTGAAAGAAAAATCCAGTGAAGGTGGAAGAAATCTCAGGTTTTAGTATTGCAAAAATCTTTGCCTAGATATATAAAGAGGTAATTTTTTATTTTATATTTTCTGAAAATGTCCAATAGAAGAATTGTTCTGTTCCTAAATAGAGGACAGGCATCAGTTGTTTTATGGGCTGAAGAAAAAAAATTGGAATTAAACTTGAAGTTATGTGTCTAGATATATTACATGCTGAGAGATCTTTGACTTGTTTTCTGTTTCCTTTGACATGTTTGAGTATTCTGGAACATGCACCAGTTCTTGTCTGTCAGTGAATTGACAGAATAAGAGTCATATTTTCTTTCCTATAGGGGAAGGCGCTGTTGATCCCAATGACCCTAACAAGGAAAACACATTGAGTCAGCTTGCAAAGACAGAGATTTCACTATCTTTGACCAGCAAATATGAGTTACAGGAAGGTGAAGATCAAGATCTCAAAGGCTTGATGATAAAGTACGGTTTGTTCATATAATATACATCAATGGGACAATGTTTTAGTTAAAACAAGCAATACCAGTAACGTAAGCTAACTTTACTCAGGTTTTTAGTTACTTTTTTAGAATTTCCTTTAGAACACTAGTATTTTCCAGACTGCATACCCCATGTAAGCATTTGTTTGACTGGCAGTCTACAAAGGGTTAAATCCACAGCTTGGGCCTTTTGGTGATATAAGACAGTCTTGTGCTTTGCCAGCTACAAGCCAAATTTTGTGCTGACTCCTGTCTCATGCAACCTCATTGACAACGCAGCTAGAGTCAAAGATAGTGTTTTAAAAATTTAGGGCCAAAGTCAGCATGAAATTTGCCCCCTAGCAGTTTGGGATGTAATTCTGGCAAAACTCCAAGGGCTAATTAAGACTTGAAACCAACATTTTCAAATGTGGGTGTCTAACACAGAACTTTCAAAAGCATTAAGTAACTTAAGATCACAGATCTTCTTGGAAAGAAGGGAACACCCTAAATAAGTTGCTTGATTTTCAGAGGTGCTGAACACCCACGGCATCTGTTGATGTTAATAGGAATCGTGGTGCTCTGAAACACACAGCGCTCTTATTAGATCAAGGAATTACAAACTCACTTAGCATGTACCACATCTGGACTATATCATTCCTCTCCCCTTCCCCTTCCCATCCTCCTCCGCCCCCCCTCCCTCCCCCACGCTTTGCCATTGGCTTCAGAGGTAGCAAGACTTGGGTGAAATATAACCTGGCAAGAGGGAAAACAATTTAAAGCATGAATACAACTTTAAGGGCTGTATATAGTTAGATTGTACCTCTGACTTATGCCTTTCATCTTCTTTTTGGGGGGATGACAGTGTGCAGAAATACCTTTTTGAGGAGTCAAGATCTAATATTGTTGGATTCTTTAAAGAAAAAGTAACATGGACAGCTTTTCCTCATTCATAAGAATTTAGTTTGTTTTATGTACATTTTCTTATCATAAGAAAGATCTGTTTTATAAAGTTGCTGATGTGCTTCACAGAGAGGTTAACTTTATTTTTCAGGAGTAACTTAAGCCTTTAGTTAGCAGTGGTTTGTTCTCTTCTCCAGCTTTCAGTAAATATCCTTAGCACTGCAACATACAGACTGTTAAAATGTTTGTTCTTAATTAGAAGTTAATTCCTATGAATGAGAAATGTAGAAATGATCACCTTTCAGATGTATTAAATTCACTCAGCAAGCTGATTACCTGGGTTTCCAAAAAAAGCACCATCAATGCATTTCACATAGGCCGTGAAATGGTTATCAGTTTCAGTCCATTATGCCAGTGGTTTTCAAACTTTTTTCCTCGGGACCCAATTGAAAAAAATAATTTATGCCCACCACCCAACAATTACATCTTTCAGCAAATTCCAAAGGGGTAGCCGTGTTAGTCTATTGGAGAAAGACAACAGAGTCCTGTGGCACTTTTAAAGACTAACAGATTTATTTATCGCATGAGCTTTCGTGGGAGAAAATCCCACTTCGTCAGATGCTTTGAAGATAGGAAAGTTACAGAGTGGTAGGAAATTAAATGCAGGGGAGTGTATGACATAGCATCAGGTCAGGCTGTAACAGCAAATCAAAATAGACATAATACATCAATGAGAATTTGGCCCAAATTCAAATGTTTTGTGTCAAGTAAGAACACAAGTTTCCTATGATATTGCCTCTTGTGCATGGGTATGTAATAGAAGACCATGAAATCCTTTCTCACAGTTTTTTGCTGGATTTAAACTTCTGGTCTTGAAAATTAAGACAGTGGTTTACATTTACATAGATAAAAACAGTTGCTTGAGAACTTAACATAAAAATTCCTTAGCTTATACTTCAGAATGATTTTTTTTTCCAAAAACTCAGACGACATTGTGTTTTAACCATGCATGTAGTATAAATGGCTCTTTATCTACTAATGTCTATTACTTGTGCTCTTAGCCTATAAGATCTTTAACTAGTCCGTGTAACAATGTATTCTCCTCAAAGCATCTGACGAAGTGGGATTTTCTCCCACGAAAGCTCATGCGATAAATAAATGTCAGTCTTTAAAAGTGCCACAGGACTCCTTGTTTGTTTTAATGTATTCTCTTGGCATAGAACTTTGTAACAAGATGTTCTTGGAAGAACTGCAGCAAGAAATGACAGCAGGAATTGCGATAACTTCTTATCCCAACCAGAAAACCCAGCACCACTTTATATATCAGGCCATAGCAATTTCCTTTTCGTTTAGAATATTTTTTTGCTAGTAAGGAAATGTTGTATGTTTGATGTTTTCTTTAAATGGCTCACAATAATGCACATCGTTAATTTCTATGCTGCTTCTGAAGTTCAGCAGTGTCTTTGTTTCTAAATACTCTTTATAAATCCAGATGGCTCATAAAAATGTATGCATATGTCAGATATTTTGTGCTGTGTTTCTGTCTCTGACTTCATCAGAGTCTTAAGTGATACACAGTGATACAGATGCTCCTGTATTTTAGCTTTTTGGATCCTTATCATAGTATCTATCACCATAACTAAATCTCCCAAATAATAAAGGGAAATCAAGTACTTAGACTGATACAAAAATGTACATATATCAAAAATGCTTGGCACACCAACATTTTGTGTGGGGGGGTGAGTGACTTTTAAAAATTGAATCAGAAATGAAAAAACTAAATGCTTCCTATGACATCTGTCTTGTAATAACATCCATTGTTTATTTCTCTCTAAAGGACAAAAAGACTTATAGTTGATGTGATACGAACACAACCAGGAGATACGCTCTCAGAAATTTTAGAAACACCAGCTTCTGCACAACAGGTAAATGTCAGGTTATTTTTGTCTCCTCGTCTTGTACCTTAATAGCTTGTCCTGGATTGAAAATAGGTAACATGTTTTTCCGACAGTTAGCAATGGAGAAAAATCTTTTTCAAGCTAACAAGTCATCAAATGAAATCAGTTGGTTTTTTTTTTTCCTAAATTGTTCAGATTCATCAGGAAATCAGTTTTTTCCCATGTGAATTTCTGATTTTAATTGCAAGTTATCAACCTGCAGTTTTAAAAATTGGTAGGCCCAATGCTAAGTACAGTAGAACCTCAGAGTTGTAAACACCTCAAGAATGGAGGTTGTCCATAACTCTGAAATGTCCATAACCTTGGACAAAATGTTATGGTGGTTCTTTCAGAAGTTTTCAACTGAACATTGACTGAATACAGCTTTAAAACTTTACAATGAAGAAGAAAAATGCTTCATTTAAGCATCTTAATTTGAATGAAACAGGCACAGAAACCATTCCTTGTCATATCTTTTTGGGTTTTTTCCATTTTTATTAGTTTATGTTTAACACAGCACTGTACTGTGTTTGCTTTTTTAACTCTGCTGCTGCCTGATTGCATACCTTTGTTTCCAGGTGAGGTGTGTGGTTGACCAGTCAGTTCATAACTCTGATGTTACTAACTTTGAGGTTCTATCTATTGAAACTTCTGCGATAGCTACTGTAGAAAGGACATTGTCTCTTTTATTTCAGGAATCTTACTAAAATGTCACCATAGGACTTTTTCCTACTTGAAACTGTTAATCTTTTATGCTAAAACACCTAGAGTAAGATTGAAGTTGCACTATCCTGTATCTAAAATTATTTTGAACATAATTTATGAAAGTGTCCTGATTCTCTTTGATTTTATGCCATCACGTATGTCAATAAAAGTTATCTTCCTATATTTTTCTCCTCAAATATGTAGCATCTTAATTTTAAATATTTCCTCATTTAGTTTCTTTGCTTATTCAATGTAAGCAAACAACAGTGTGGGAAACTGCTTTGTCACTTTCCTTGGCGTGGGAACTGCATGGGAATCTCTTGGCTTCTGCAGACTTCTCTCAAACATGACAGCCTGAAATGGATGCACAGTGGATGCACAAGCCATAGCAATGATGCAACATTTTGTCTTTTCTTGCCCCTCGCCCTTTTTTTAAAACAAAAACCAAAAAAGAGGGTGCAATTCAAAGATTGGCGGCTCTGATCCAAACTCTGTTGAAGTCAGTAGACATCTTTCCGCTTATTTGAATGGGTTTTGGATCAGGCCATGGGACTGTAATTCAAACATGCTTGGTATGGCCTGACTAACAAAATTAGTAATTCATTAACGGTGAATAAACCTACTTTTAAAGTGCCTTCAAGAAACATAATGAGTGCTCTCCCTGAAAACACAGTTTAGTCAAAATGGAGATAAAAATAGCATTTATTTTATATGGTCTTATTCTGAGATCTCAGTTGCCTTTTACATAAAGGGTAGAGCATCTGGATGCTCTTTATATTTGTTGTGCACTGGTAAGCAACTGTCTTTGTATATTTTGTCCAGGAATCCGAGCACTTAAAAGTGGTAGAGAAACGTGCCATCTTAGATTCCAAAACTCCAGAGAAAATGAAGCACAGTCAATCTATCCTTGAAGAAGGGCAGCTACCAATAGAGCAAAAAAAAAGGAAAATACAGAGAAATCTTCGCACATTGGAACAAGCTGGATTAGTGTCTTCAGCAACTAAGTACCAGGAAATCATCAATGAGATTGCTAAGGTAATTGGAATGTGCTCTTTAAGATTTCTAAAAATGCACCTACCCTTTCACCGTATGTATAAGTACATGTGACAAGCATACAGAATACCAGAATGAATCTCCTATAGAAATAATGATTCCATCTCAGTTTGAAAGAGAATTTGCACCCTCACAATAAGTGAGGAAATAAATTTAGTTGCTAAAATATTCAAATACATGATTGCTTGAGCTGAATAGTGTACGAGAGTGTGCCATTCCCCTACATTAGTGATGAAGAGTAACTGAAAATCTCCAGTGCTCTGAATGTTTTTATATAGCTCTTCTATTGGTATCCATAAATACCCATCAAATAGTAGGTAGTAATGATGAGAAGAGGATCTACTACTTTTTTCCATTTAAAATAAAACAGACTTTTCAAAGCACAATGTTCCAAGTAATCATTCGTTCTCATCCAGAACTTAGAAAGTATTAAGAAATGAAATAAAATTAGCTGTCAGAGAGAGGATTTCCGATCTTGTATTTGATATAAGACAAAATAACTGTAGCAATAATGAAAACCAGTAAAGGTTTTTTCCATTATTTCAGTAAAAAGGGTTAGACTTGTTGAGTAGCAACCAACTGTCTTGGCCCAAATCAAAATCCCCGTTCTTGCTCGTATTGTCCATTTAGTGTAGTTAATGTGACCAGTTATTCATTTGCATCATTCAGCATATTGTATACGCCAGCTGCAAAAGAGATGTTTGGCAATTCTTGGTTCCTCTTCCTGCCCAACTGAAGAGGATTGAGGAAAGGTACCAAGAAGTACCATGCAAGGGCTGTAAATTCCTTATGCCTAGTCTGACCCAGGATTCCTGGTGGGAACTGATTACACACAAATCCAGATCTGCAAAGGGCACCCCAAAAGAGGACTCTTGAACCTGACAAGAATCCATTTCTTAAGGCTTATTCCTTTGCTTTCATACAGCTCCATATCATGCACTATCAGGCCTTCTTCATAAATAAACTGTATTATGTGAGGAAGGAAGCCATTCTGAACTAAGCTCCTACAGAACAGTAGGGAGGAAATGAAAGCTGAAACAAAGAAGGTTGCAAGGGAACTCTTGTCACATTAATATTGCAGCTAGATGACCTTGTTCCTTAATCTTGGACCTATAGAAGAGGTACCATGAGAGTCTGGGGAAGAGGCTTCTACTCCTGTTATTTTCTTCTTCTCCAGATGGAAGGCGGTCTTTGTCCTATCCTCAAGCTGAGAAAATGGAACAAATGCATATACCACCTTAGATTCAGGATGGTGATATTTGCCATGGACTTCAGGGCCATAGTACCTTAGATCCTCTGTCTGTTCAGTGTCCTAGGCCTGAAATTGAACAAAGAAAAGTCAACTCTATTGCTTCTGCAGAAACAGTAGAATTCATTAAGGCAATCGTGGATTTGACCTCAGCAAGGTTTTCCTGCTTCATTCCAGGTTTTAAACCATATGGGATCTCCCGTGCACTACTTAATAACCATGCTCAGAGCACTGTGAGGAATTCTCTCAAACTTTTAAGTGACATGGCATCATTCACATAAGTCCACCTCTCATGTCAGGGTGCGCCTCAGAGATGTGCAGGCATGGCTCAAGTCAGTTTATTCCCCTCAGAGTCATTATCTAAACAAGCTGGAGTGCATCCCCAACAAGGTACTGTCATCTCAGACCTGCTGGATGAGTCAAGACCACCTGTGCAGAGGAGTTCTGTTCCACATAAGTAATAGCTGCCTTAGCTGTGAATTGTTGGTCATTTTCCTGGATTTAAATCTGGTGGCGTCTGTGCTTATAGACCTTCCTATAGAGGTTTTACCATTTGTGCTTTTTTTTTTCTACACCTGTCAGCAGAGGTACCCACTTTAGCAGCCATTACCTTTTCCAGGAGGATGTGAGAACTGACTGTATTGCTTACAAATCCACCCTATAGTCTTCTACAAAGACAAGATTCAGCTAAGATTACACCCCAGATTCCTCTTGAAGATGGCATCCAATTTCAGTTTGAATAAGTCTTTCTACCTACCAGTTTTCTTCCTGAAACTGCATTTGTATAAGGTGGGGCAGAGGCTCCATCTCAGGGACATTCAAGCATTGGTGTTTTCAGCTAAGTAGGACAAAGTCTTCTGGGATGTCTTTCCAGCTTTTCATGTCTTGCATAGATTGTAAGAGAGGCCACCTGATTACCGCCTTCCAGAGGCCTGTTCCTCCGCGTCCAGGGTGGCCGAGAGGTCGAGATCTCTTCCTTCAGGATCCACTCTTCTCCGGAGGCTTGGGTTCAAAACTCAGACTTTCAAAATGGATCACCAATGCATTATTCCTTTGGCAGCATAATGCATTATAATGCTGCCTGACAAACCCTCAGTGTTCTAGACCAGAGCTCGCTCAACTTCAGCAGCATCTGTGGCACAAGTCCCAATAATGGACTCCTGTAGAGCAGTGATGTGGTCTTTCGTGTTCGTTCATTCATTCATTGCAAGGCGTTATACGCTGCCTGCTGCATCACCGGAGGAGTCAAATGTTGGGAAGGCGGTCCTACAGTCCCTTTTCTGATGAGACTCCATGCCCTGCCTTCTGGGGTAACAGGTTGGAAATCATCAGTAGTGTAATGGACGTATATAAGCACTCAGGGAAGACAGAATGGTTACTTACCTTCTCGTAACTGTTGTTCTTTGAGATGTGTTGCATATGTCCATTATACAACCCTGCTTCCTTCCCTAATACTTCAGCTTTTATATCCTGGCTTTGGAGCACAAGGAGTTTGACAGTGGATGGGGCCCCTATGGATAAAGCTAGGGAAAACACTCAGCATCAATGCACACTATGCACATACATCTACAGCATAATGGACTTATGCAACATGTCTTACAGGATTTCGCTCACCTTTTTGTTCTTCATCTTGGCAGGGGTTTAGGCTTAGGTGACTCTGGCAGTCCCCATGACTCTGAGAAGGCAAGTAACAGTCTTTCCTTCAATATGGTATAATCAGTGTTGTTCCTATGACTAGCTCTCAAACTCCACTTTGTCCTCAGCAACACAAGCTTGTGTTGCTGAGGACATTGTGAGGAAATGAGAGGGATTGTGGCTATTCTGTCCTTTATGTCCTTGCATGGGAACATGAGGAAGCACAGGGTGAATGTGTGGCCCCAAGTACTGTTAAGACTCCAGTTAGGCATATATGGGACACATGTGCACCCAGTGGGATCCACACTGACTACATCTTGAAAGAGCCACAGGTATTATACAAAAATGTTTTTAAAATATATGTTTCACATGAATAGATGAGTCCTTTATAGTGTGCAAGATCCTAGAACTCTGAGTCAGAGCCATCAATGGCTTTTCACCCTATCCCGACTGTTCATCTCTCTCTCATAAAATATGATCTGTTTACTCACTTGGACCTTACCACTCTTTATAAATTCACTGGAATGAGGAAGCTGACTAAGTCTTCACCTGTAGCATCACTGTATGGGAAGAAATTAAATACCATAAAAATAAAGGTTTGGTTAAAGATTTAACAGGCCCAGGTGATTTCTTTGGGTTAATGGTCATCAAGTAATGGTTTATTTGCTGAAACATGGTTTCTCGCTTCAGTATAATATACAGAAATAAATCATAAATGGAATATAAACAGCTGGCTAAATTGCACACCCATGGATTTAGGAATGGCATTATCCATTTTGCACAACCAAGAGCCATTCTTTTCACACATGTAGGATTTATAGCTACACCTTAAACAACCACTTATGGGAAATACAAGTAAGTGTAGTATTATAATTCATGTTTTTGCCCACTAAATGAGTGAGCTATAAGTTGCTATTCAGTTGTAGAAGCATTGAACAGATTTTCATGGTGGTCTGTGAGGAAATAACTTCATTTAAAAAAAACCCACTCAAATCACATTATTCTATAAAACAATTCAAAACTTTTTACCTTAGGACATCCGAAATCAAAGAAGATACCGACATCATCGAAAAGCTGAATTAGTGAAACTTCAACAGACTTTGTCTGCACTTCAGTCCAAGACAGCATTTTATGAAGATCAAGTAAATTATTATAATACCTATATAAAAACCTGCTTGGACAACTTAACAAGAAAGTGAGTTGAAAGATTTATTTCTTTTTACTGTCTAAAGAGGGCTCCAATTGCCACGGATGTAAGTAGAGGGTCTCATCTTCAGTTGCAAATTTGAGTACAATACACATGCAAAAAAATAAACCAGAATTCTCTCCAACTATTGAATAAACTACACAGTGAGAAGGAAACAGTGACAATAAATTTCTTTGAACATGCCTTAAAAGAAGTCTGACAGATGTATGTATTCAATGTATTGGTCTTAAATTCCAATTAAACCTTATAATTTATCAGTGGGACTACATATGTCCAAACACACATTAAATATTGGGGCATAACTATTAATTTTCCCCTCACTGAGGCAACTTGCTTGAAGGTGCAGAGATATAAAATAGTACTATTTAAAAATAGTACTTTGCTAAAATTATGTTTTGTGATACAAGTATTTGATGTTCGTTTGGGATGATTTGCATAGCTCACTTCTGGATTATTGCATTACTCCTGAGAGAGAGCCCACAACTAAGACTGCCAAATGTAAAGTTTATTGACTTAAGTTGTGGGTTCTTTAAGGGTGAAGGACTTCATTCTAAATATACATTTAAATCTGTTGTGACTTCTGTCACTTTACATCTTATAACCAACTGCTAAAATTTAACTTTTCAGGAGCTGAAAAACTACAAAAATATATAAATTATTGAGACAAAATAAGTCTCCTAATTTTTCCATGTCTAATAGTAATTCTTAGATCTTATCTGTTCCTTCCTTTTCTTCTCTTCCCCCCCCCCCCCCATTTTATTTATTTATTTATTTTTGCTTTATTGTGGTGTTAATTTTTTTAGCTCCCTGTGTAAAAGTTGGGTATAGTTAATGAGCCTTCGAAAGAATAGACGGGAGCGAAGGAAGACCTAAACTTTGTTAGCAGTTCCTTTGCAAAGAACTAAGGAGAAGAGGAGAGAAATAAGTGTTTTTGATGGATTTAACCACAAACTTTTTTCCCCCCACAGAAATTCTCGAAGGTCAATTAAACTAGATGGAAAAGTAGAAGAGAAGGGAAGCAAAAAACTTAAGCAGACATCATTAAAGTACACCGCAGCTAGACTACATGAAAAAGGTGTCATTCTAGAAATTGAAGATCTTCAAACCAATCAGTGAGTATGGCATTAATCCTGTTCAGGACCAAGTAATTTGACAACTCTTTGACTAGTCATTGTTTTGTTAAAAGTTCAGGAATTTCAGTATTCTTTTTTCTAATGTTACTGTAGAAGTATTTATACATTATTATTTATACAGTTGCGGATCCTAATAAACTTTCTCCCAGCTGTCTTTGTAGCTTGCTATTTAATTACTTTTGTTTTGAGAATACACTCAATGTTTAGAAGTTAAACATAAAGTAATTTAATAAGCGCTGATACAGCTGATTTGCTGAGCAGCTATTGCATTTTCACCCACTGAGTAATCATTTTAATAATCATTTTGATTTATAGCTGATGTAGTGCTCAAATTGCTAGTAGTGAAAATAATTCAGTTTTGAAGTTCTTGGATCCTGACCTCTTCCTCATCCTGAGACACTTGGGCTTCACCTCTTCCCTTACAAATTCTAGAGACAAGTCACACTTTGTTTGGCTAGACTCACTTCCAGACTTGTACCAGATTCTCTACCTCCAACAGTCCAAAAGGAATCGGTGGGTCAACTCTCCTGCATTTATCCAAATCCTAGTTTTCATAGCTCTGTTTGGGACGCAAGCAAAATTCTTCTTTATCGCATCCTTTCTCCCTTAGAGAACCAGAATTTTTCATTTTTGTCGTCCATCTTCTCCCCAAAATTGGACCACCTGCTGAGTTCTATCATACAGAGCAAGCCAAACTGGACAAACTGAAAATCAAGGAGTGCTTTGTTTGAGGAAACCTTTTTCAGGAGCTATAGAAAGACAGCTGTCACATTTTTCCAAGGTCCACATGGATCTTTATTCTTCTAAGGAAAATGATGCAGAATTTCAATGGTTTGTTGAGTTCTCTGCATTCTTCCTCCCTCCCCCCACCAAACACGAATCAAGACTCTTCTAGAGACATTTCTGCAAGGATGAGTCTGTTCACATTAGTACCCTTCTTTGAGGGAATTTGGAAGGACTCCAATATAATACTTCTCACATTTTAGTGTTTGAATCTACTTCAGAAAAGAAATTCATGAGTTCCTTCCATTCATGTAGGTGAGTTATTTCAAAGGCAAGGAGTCTGGCATGTTTTCCAATTAGCCTTCTTTTAAAGAGGAGAATCCAGTCTCTTAGGAGGGTGCTTCTTTGCATTTCCTTTCCAATAACTTATGAGGAGACAAAAGCTCAAACCTCCCTCCTTCCCCTCACATAGGCTAAACCCTAAAAGCCCCAAGTTAGATGGGAGATTGAGCCCCCAATGGAAATAAAACAAAAAAAGGGATATTTTTAAAAGAAGCCAACCAGAAAATTTATAACACCTAAATCGTCATCTTCTATGAGCTCCAGTTTCTGCTCCAAAGAGGGAGCTTTGTTTGGAGAATTCCTAGTGTTGTGAAAACCCCAAGTTAAAGCAGTATGACAGATTCCTCCTTTCAGGCATGTTTGAACTTATGGGGAGAAAGTTTGTGGATATCATCAATATATAGCCAGAGAGAGCTTTATTAAGCTAAAACTAAGGACAGCTATTACTCATCCAAAACAAAGAACTTGCCATTCCTCTATTACGTTCTCCACTGAAGTAATTGGGAAGGAGTGGGAAACCTCCAACAAAAGGGGAAAAGCTTATTTGAAAAGTCCTGAAATTCTACATAGTCCCAGAACCTTAAGAGTTTTCTAGTATCCCCCTGTTGTTTCCTCCCCTACCCCCCAGCTGATGTAGCAGTAACATCCTTGGCAAAGGAGATGGTGTCTTAGTATCTCTTTCTAAAGGAAGGATTTCTTCCCAAATGCCCTTTAGATGAAAAGATAGCGACCACTCTCAAAAGAGACTTCAAAGCCTCTTTGTGAATCTTCAGAGCTTTGCTGATAGCCACCTGATCTGCCAGGACCCAAATGTCCTGGAACATAAAGCTGAAAAACACAGGGCACACCCATATCCTCAGAACAATGACTAATTCAAGTGTGTTAAAGAAAATATCCCTGGCTTTTGTGATCATAAGACACCCATGGACTCCATTAGACTGACAGCAACAATCATGTCAAATTCTCTGGCCAATAGCCAATTCAGCTTTAAGCCTTGGACAGCAGATCTGGATGCAGATCTTAAGTGTGGGGTGAGTTCTTAGGAGTCCTGTTCAAAAAGACACTCGATAAGGCAGTATCTAACAGGCCAAGCCAAAATGTTCATTTCCCACTCCAGCAAAACTCCAAAAGACTTGAAACTCGCCTACATTGTGAAAAGCTCCTTTCATTCTTTCACCACAGAGAGACCCAGCATACTTGAAGTGCAGAAACTGAGTCCAGAACAACAGGCGGGAAGTCCAAACTATCTCTCTGACAACCTCCATCCAGAAATAGGTTTAAGGGGCAAGTTATCCCTTTGCTGGACAGATACTCTGCAGCTTTAGGATCTTCCATATTCCTTCATTCTCTGTCCAACCTCAAGAGATGCCAGTAAAAGTCAATCTATCCTCAAGGAGTTATTGCATCCTAGGGCTAGGGACAAGATGAAATGTGTTGTCTCTACTTTATATTGCACATACCATGTTAAAGATCATGAGTGGTCCAAGCTGTTTTGGCTCTTAAGAAGCTGAACAGATCAGAGAAGAGACTTAGTCAAAATGGAGACACTAACTTCCATCATTTCTTCTGGCACTCCCTGATGATGGGGCATCTGATGGAAGCTAATCTATATAATCATTCAGGCAATGTCATGTGTTATGGCAGAGTGCTAATACTGTAGCTTGTCCCTTATGGGTCATTTAAGCGAAGCACTCAGGAGAAAAACTCTCTCTCTAGAAGAGTAAAGATGCCATGCAGTAATTGTACATAGTCATTAAAGGTAAGTTAAAGCACTTTGTATTTGGGCTGTTAGACTGCCTCTGAACTTCTTATTCTATTGCAAAGCAGCTGCACAAAAAGGAAAATAGACATTCAGACATACTTTGCCAGGCCACTGTGATCTCTGCTTTGATTTAAGGTGAAAATTGCAGGGGCTGATGGAGGTAAAATAGCAATGGGCACAGTTTTGTTAACAAGTTAGACGTGTGGAATACTAGAGAAGAGAATGAGGTGTGAGGTGGAAGTTTCAGGGGACAGAGCAGAGGTACCCTAAGGTATCTACAATTCAGGGTGCTGCCTGTGTGATATTTGTTACTACTTCCCTTGAATGAAACAGAATGTTTGTGTACATTTTGTAAATGTATTGCCCTATAGTCGTGTCTACACCAGTGGTTCTCAACCACGGTGTCAGGACACATCGCTGTGTCACCACATAGTGGTAAGTGTGTTGGGGAGAGCTGAGATGGCTGGATTTGACCAGTGGGGAGGTGGGCTGGTGTATCCTGTAGGGTTGCGATATGCCAGCAAGTATGTCGCCATCTGCAAAAGGTTGAGAACCACTCGTCTACACTACAGATTTCTGCTGGCATAACTATGTTAGTCAGAGGTGTGATCCCTTCCTGCTGTAGCTGTGCTGCAGAAGCAGTCGAGTCACCAAAACTGTGCTTGTTCTACTCGTAGGAGGTAATTTTATTATATCAGAACAAAGCACAGCATTGCTGAGTCCACAGTAGGAGCACTCTGCAGTATATTAGGCTTATATTCCTATACTGCAATGTGAAGCACTTCAAGTGTAAACGTAGCCTAAGAAAACATGTGGCTCTGCATGACTGATTTCTGCTCCAAAGCAAAAACTGCCCTGCACTCCACCAAATTCTGCTACTGTTTGACAAAGGGGCAGTTAGTTGTACCTTTGGCTTCAGGAGACATGTTTGTCTTGAGTGTATACTGTGCTCGGGAAAATACAGGTGTTTAGACTATAAATCTTTGTGGGTTTTATGGCTTTCTCTGGTGTTTTGTTCATGTGATAATTGTGTGGCATACATTATACATCCAATTTTTTTTTTAAGGTTTAAAAATGTCATGTTTGACATCACACCTGGCGAAGAAATGGGTGACTTTGAAATCAAAGCAAAATTCTTGGGTGTTCAGATGGAAAAAGTGGAACTCCATTTCCAGGTAAAGTTTAAATTTGCTTTGTTGTGATCTAAGTAGACTTGTATTTGAGCTCAAAATCTATCTCTTGATTTTTCATAAATTATTGAGGCAGTGTAGTATAATGCAGTGGTCCCCAAACGATGGAGCATACCCTCCTGTAGGGGTGGTGTAGAAGTATTTTGGGGGATGCACGTAGGGGCCTGGGCCAGTTCTCCAGGGGAAGACGGGGTGGAGAGCACCATCCAGCCCTGCTCTGCACCGGAGATCAGATAAGGGGGTGTGTGGACTGGAAAAGATTGGGCATCTCTGGTATAATGGGTCAGAAATAACAATATAAAGGGGTACGGTCTTAGGCTGAGGCTGAGTATGTAGAAACCCAGGTAGGGAATAAATTGGGGTTCCAAATTAAGCAGTGGGTGGTCACCAGCCAGTGGGCAATGGACATATGGCTGAACTGAGGGGGAAATCCCTATTAAACATACATATCAGGGTCTCTACTATGTGGGAGCTGGCAGCCATTTTATGGGGCACAGATTGGGGCAACTAACACCCCTCTGTGGCTGGCAACTCCCCAAATAACCGCTTAGAGATCCTCGTCTTCAACCTGAGCATAGGTGGAGACGGGTCGGTAAGCAACCATGATGGTTCGGACAGCACGAGAAATTAGAGCTTTAACAATTGCCATACCCACAATAAAAGCTACAAAAACAGTGCCAATAGTTATTAACCAATACTGGAGGGAAGAGGCCCAAGAACCCAAACCCAGCCAATCCCAAAAGGAATGCCAACGAGACCACTGTTCCCGGTGGTGCTTAACATCGACAGCTACTTGTCGGATGTCAGCAACAATGCTGGTGAAATTATTCCAACCCGGCTTCAAATAAAAGCAACACTCGTCCTCGGTGTCAGGTAATATTTCACTGAGGGCTTCACAAAAGTCCTTATGTAACAAAGTCTGAATCATGATTCGGTTGTATTCAGCGTATTGTCCCAGGTGAGAGAGGGCAGCAGAATTAATTGAAGCGAGTAGCTCCTGTTGGGGATAAGCATTATACCAAGCAATCATGGGGTTGTCAGCGGGGGCTCATAGCACGAAATCTGAAATGGAGAAAAACAACAATTTATTTGGATCTATGACTTAACCAGTTATGATGGGCAAGCATTTGGGTCTGATCTTGTAACAACTGCACTTGGTAAGTATTAGGATAGGTCTGTGGCTGGATAACAACGGCTGGCTGAGGGACAGGATGCTTGGAGCCGTTTGGGACCCGGATCCAAACTGGGTCATCGGGTTGATAAACAGGCGTCCAAGGAGTTCGGGGTTTTGGGTCCCGAGGGGTCCAAGGCTGACACCCCAGGTTAACAGGCATGAGTGCTTGCGAAAGGACTCTGTCCCAGCCCTTGACATCTGGAGCGTTCAGAAGCACTCGAAGTTGGCCTTTGAGAGTCCCAATCTTTCTCTCCACCATGCCATTACTTTGAGGGTGGTAAGGAAGATGGATATGATGGTTAGTACCCCAAAGGGCCAGTAGCTGAGAAAGCTTAACATTGGTGAATGGGAATCCCCCATCCGACTGGGGTTCGGTGGGAGTTCCCCACATGCAAGCGACCTTTTGCAAGGCAGCTCTGACGGCTGGGGCTTTAGAATGTTTCAATGGAAGGCAGGCAGTACAGCGAGATCCCAAATCTACAATAACAAACCCCTTAGGGTATGCCTTGGCTGCAGGTAAGGGCCCCATGAGGTCAACTTGCCAGGTTTGACCCGGACTGTAATACTGTGTGTTGTAAGTGTCTTTGGCATGTCGGGACTGAGACACCTTACGAAACTGCTGGCAGTTTGCACACTGCCGTGTGGTACGTATACAGTCCTGCTTGGAAAACATGGTGGTCTCTAACAACGAAACCAGGTTTGATGGGCTGAGGTGTCCCCACTCCTGGTGGAACCACTGTAAAAGGGCATCGGAGGAGCTAGAATTGGTGGCTATCGAGGCAACTAAATTAGCCTCCCAGAGTTGCTGATCAAGTTGGGTGTGCAGTGGATTGGAATCTGGACGATGGGAGGGACAGTGAGTGACCAACCATGGGAGTTTGGTCTTTGCCATAAAGGTGAAAACTTGTTCCCAAATGTCGGGGTGAGCCTTAGGACACCCTTGTTCACATAGCAAGGAAATGCAATACTGGCAGTCAATGCCCAGCACCACTTGGCTGGGAGGGTGGACTTGCTGAACATGGACAGCTGCCAGGAGAACTCCCATAGCTTCACACTGCTGGGCTAAAGAATCATTGGGGAGAGCTTCCAGCTTCTGCCACTTACACTGACACAAAGCCCCTGCCCGCGGGCTGGGAGCTGTGCCCCCATCACTGACAATCCAAGGGGGAAGACCTGAAATTTCCCCCAGAGCCACCAGGTCAGTAGGCTGAGGGGTGGCCTTTAGGTCCCAATCCTTGAAAGCATCTTGGGCAGCCAAAACTAATTTTGCCCATGTAGCTGTGGTCCCCTGGAACCACGGAGCAGAGGTTAATGTGAGGTGTGGGATAAGATTTACATCGGGCCCCTGAAGGACCCCGTGTGAACAGAGAGCCCAGGGTTGTGCTTCCCGAGCTGCTAGTAACATTTGGCCCAGGGGCCCATACCTGTGTTCCGGTCTGACAATTGTTCAGGCATGGTGATAGACAGCCTTGTCATCTTGAGTGACCTGGTACCCTACAAACTCCTGGCTTACCAACAGCATGAGATGAATCGGTTTGTTAGGGTCTCTTCGGTATAGCTGGGGCCCAGACCTCATCCAGTGTACGATTTTCTGCACCGCGTCTCGTTGGGCTTGGCCCCAGTGGGGTTTATGCGATTTGACTTGCGACTGTAAAAGATCTAACTGAGGCAACAAAGAGTGGGGAAGGAATATGCGGTGATAATTGATTACCACCAGAGCCTGCTGGACCTGTCATTTGCTGGGAGCAGGGTTATCGAGCAGTGCCAACAGTTGGGGCGGATGGTAAGTGTGCTGCAATATCCCTTCCTCCACCCGAAATCCCAAAAAATGAAAACTGTTACTCGGGTGGGTGGCACTCTTGGAGTGGTTAATGGTCCAACTGTGCGTAGTTAAGGCTTGGAGAACCAGGCTTAAAGCCTTAGCGGTTTCTCCCTCAGTTTGGCCTATGACCAGAATGTCGTCAACATAGTGGACAACGGCAGTAGATGGAGGCAACACGAGGTGCTTTAAGGTACAATGAAGGGCCCCCGTTGCCACAGCCGGTGAATTTTTGTAGCCTAGGGGATACACCGCCCACCGGTAGGTTTGGCCCTCAAAGGCAAAGTCCAGCAAACCTTGCGGGTCAGTTATGGGGACTTGATAAAACATATCTTCGAGGTCGATGGTGCAACCCTACGTATAAGTGTTCGTTAATAACAGCCGCTGGATCTGTGGTATGTCCCACTGGACCACATAGGGGACAGGTTCAATCAGGGCATTAGCCTGGCGATAATCAATAACCATGCGGTAGGAGTCAAGTTTTCCAGGCTTGGGCACCCCCCAAGCGGGAGATAACCACCGACTGAGGGTTACTGGTTGGATTTTCCCTTCAGTAACTAGGGTCTGTAACGAGGTACGGATGCTGGGTCGGCCTTGTTCTGCGGTGGGAATAGGCTGGGGAAAGCAGTCGGGGAGCATGAATGGGATCCGCAACTGTAGGGCTCAGTTGAGGGGCAACTGTGGTGGGCAAGGCATCCCACACTCTTTTCCGTAGTTGCAATCGACGGATCTCGTCCACCCCTAATAGGTTGACAGACCCCAGAACAGCCTTAAATGCAAACCGCTTCCCGTGAATTCGGACTTCCACCCGAACCATTGGTTTAGTTTCTACTGCATTTAACCCTTGCACATGTGCCTGCAAGGGGGTATGGGCACACTAGGATGTACCACCAAAATCTGAGCACCAGTGTCTAGGAGGAATTTGA
>ML685768.1:3202546-3220109 GCA_007922175.1 Pelusios castaneus
GGGGGGGGGCAAGCATGGGCAGCCATGTGGCATGTACACATACATGCCCTGCTGGTCCACCTACACAGTGGGCGAGAGGGTTAACCCACCCCTAGGATACCCCGGTAGGGAATAAATTGGGGTTCCAAATTAAGCAGTGGGTGGTCACCAGCCAGTGGGCAATGGACATATGGCTGAACTGAGGAGGAAATACCTATTAAACATACATATCAGGATCTCTACTATGTGGGAGGTGGCGGCCATTTTATGGGACACAGATTGGGGCAACTAACATAGAGGAGGAGAATGTTATTTTATATGTATTGACAATATAGTAAGTGTGTCAAAAATTAGTTACTATCTATCACTTCAGTTGTAAAGCATCTAGAGTCTAAGGCTCTGAACTTCTAAATACATGCACCAGAATTGTTGGTTTTATTTTGACATTTGGAATTATGAAGTGTCAACCCAAGCCAAAACTAACTTTTTTCTTAATTGCAGGATTTGCTTCAAATGCAGTATGAAGGCGTAGCTGTAATGAAAATGTTTGATAAAGCTAAAGTGAATGTAAACCTGCTCATATTCCTGTTGAACAAGAAATTCTACGGAAAATGAAGATTGCAGATATTGTGAACTCTGCATCAAGGCAGTAGGAATGTCTGTTCAGTATTTTTGCTTTTAAACATTTGTTTGAAGTTGCTATCTTAGACATTGTTTTAATGTCAAAAAAAGACCAAACAGTTCAGAAGAATATACTTATGTGCCTTTTTCATCATTAGATACTGCAATAGTAAATTAGAAAATAATTTAAATACTTAAATACTTTAAATACTTCCCGATTTCACTGTGGCGTTGGTACTTTGATTGGAAAGTATATAATTGTTTAGTGACACTCAGCTATTGTGGGGAGGGAGACACTATGGTTTTTAAACTAGGCAGAAAATAAATTTAGTCGAATGGCATAAATACATAAACCTCTTCCTAGGAACACATTATTTTTAAATTATCCAAGTTACATAATATAGTTCTTATTAGACTTTTTAAATATTCTCTGAAAGAAATCCTAATTCGTTTCTAAGTGATATTTTTGGCAAATATTTAGTTAAATGCTAAGCCTGTTTTCTGGCGGTTGTCAATTGTAAAGTGAATTCCTGTGCAATTTGAAATAAAATTTTATAGGTAATTATAAAGTTACAATAACATTTACTTGTACAAAAATATATTTTGTGATTTATTCCTACTAAATAAAATGCACTACTGCCTCGGGGTAAATAAAACTTTCTACTCAGCCTTTTAATTTAAGCGGCAAAGGGGCAATCTGAACATGATCAGTAGTTTTTAATTATCTGAGATATTTGAATGCTTAAATTGTGCCTGTCTTTTTTTTGTATGAAAATAAATAAAATCAGCAAATAAATGCAATAATCAGTTTTTAAGTATATTTTTTTGGAGATTGTTCTGTGTAAAATAAATGATGCTTAATTACACTGGTTTTGTTTCCAAATCATTTTAAACCTTTATTTCTTTAGCAACCCACATGGGGAGAAGGAATACTGTTGCACAGGCTCTTTTGCTCATTCATTACTGATAAGCTAATACTTCACACCTGTAGAATTGGAAGATGTCCAGTGTTATTGCTGGAGCCTCTAGGGCTATGTCTACACAGATGGTGGCAAATTCACTGCCGCCCATCAGACTGATTTATTTAGATCGATTGAGCAGTCAATAAAGACACACTCCATCAGTCCAGAAGTCAATCTAATAAAACCCCCTCCTCAGGTGGTGTAGCGCTGCATTGATGGGACTGGATTTCCTGTTGGCACAGCACAATGAAGATGGCACTTAGAAGGGAAGTTACGAAGTCAGCGGGAGTTACGTAAGCTACTCTGTGTAGCTTGCATAACTCCCATCAATTGCTGCCAAATTTCACCACCAGTGTAGACCAGGCCTACGACTAAGCTTGCTCTTCAGGTCAGGCCATTGGATTTTCTACCTCTAGCTGTGGGACTAGTTTGATAGTTCAGTTTCTCCTGACCATTTTGTGCAGTTTCTCCTGACCATTTCTCCTGACCATACAAAACCTTTCATTTGTATTCATTTTGTGCAGTGGCAATTTCTTGCCTGAACCTGGTAGTAAGTAGTAGTGTCATACCTTCAACCGTCTGGATCTGCCACTACAGCCACGCCCTGTAAGACTACTCTGCCCCCCTCAGGTATGGCAGAGCTATCCTACAAACATCTGTCTTAAATCTAAGTAGTGTTCCCTTTATGAGGCACTATAGAGAGTTGACCCTTACGCTGCCAGGATAGCTCAGAGTCAAACCAGCATCTTGGATCCCCAATCTGCCCCTAAGGAGCGCTAGCTCTAATGTGGAAAAACCTGATCAGGATCTCCTGAGCTTTCAAGGAAAAAGTCTGAGGAGGAGGACAAAGCTATCCAGCTAGCTCCAGGGGTAAATCCTACAACTGACCTGAGCGGAGAAGGGGACATGGTGGACCCTGAAAGGATCCAGAGAGGTAATTCCTGTCCCTCCTCCTTTCCCCCAACAAGATACTGAAGTCAGGGCCATCCTTGGGGGGGGGCAAGTGGGCACCAGACTGCTGTGCTTCACCCCGTTCCTGCCCCCCCCACCTTTGGCTTCTGGCCTGGCCCTTCCCCGCCCAGGGCGGAGCAGCTGATCCCCAGCGGGAGGGTGGGGCCAGCAGGGAAGAGCCCCCACGTGTGCCTCCCACCTGGTGGGAGGTGGAGGCAAGCCCCTGGCGCCTGCTCTGGGGGTGGGGGGGTGGAGCTGGTAAAGGTTACTGACCCGTGATCCAATGATTGCATGATGCCCTTTCAGCTACAGCTTCCCAGGTGTGTCACTGCCACAAAAATGGATTTGGGGCTTGGCCCCGCCCCAGGGGCCTGATCCGTTCCCCTGGGGAAGGAGCGATCCATCCACCGGGGCCTGAGCCGGGGCTTGGATCCAGCTCCTGCTGCCGCTGGCCTGTGACCCTGCCCCAGTGGGGGCCACATTGGACCATGGCCAGCAGCCAGGCCCTAGGTACCTGGCCCCAGCTGGTGCTGCATTAGGCCGGCGGCGGCCAGGTCCCGGATCCCCAGCCCTGGTGGTGGCCGGATCAGACTGCTGGTGGGGGCCTGGTCCCAGATCCCGGGCGGGGCCTTCATCATGCTGCTGGCAGTGGCCAGGACCTGGATCCCCAGCCCTGGCGAGGGCCACAGGCAGCCGGGCCCCATGTCCCCACCATACTCAGGGCACTAACGCTGGGACCTCCCACTAAAAAATCAAACTCAGCTGATTATCCACCATAATCCACAAATCTTCCGAGTCTCTGCTTCCCAGGATAGATCCCCCATCATGTAAGTATGGTCTACGTTCTTTGTTCCTAGATGTATGTATTTACATTTCGCCATATTAAAATGTAATTGCTCACTTGCGTCCGGTTTACTAAGAGATCTGGAAAGCTGGACCTGTTTGTCATTATTTAGCACTTCCTCCCCCACCCCCAATTTTTGTCAGCTGCACTCTTTCAGGGTTGATTTTGTTGTCTTTGGGGCCAATGGTAAAAATGTTAGAGCACAGGATGAAAAACCAATCCCTGCAACACCCCGCTGGAAACCTGCTTGATAACAGTTCCCCACCTACAGTTACATTTTGAGACCAATCAGTTAAGCAGTTTTTAACCCATGTGATGTGTGCCATGTTAATTGTATATTCTAGTTTTTATGTCCTACAATACCAAGTTACACGCCTGTGTACATTACATCATCACTATTACCTTTATCAACCAGACCTGTAATTATTTTAATCAAGTTTGACAGGCTCTGTCTTCCATAATCCATGCTGATTTGTGTTAATTGCATTAATTTATTATTAATGGGAATCCCATACCAGCCACTCCATGATCTTGGCTAGGATCAGTGTTGGTTTTACAAGACTATAATTGCCCAGCTCATCATGGTTTAACCATTTTTAAAAATTGGCACATTAGCTTTCTTCAAGTCTTCTGGAACTTCCCCATGTGCTCCAAGAAGACTTGTGGAAAATAATCGTAAATTGTCCAGTGAGTTCCTGAGCCAGCTGTTACAGCCTCTGGATCCAAGTTATCTGGACTTGCTGATTTAAAAATCTAATTTTAGTAACTTCTGTTGAACATTCTCCTGAGGTACTTGTGGAATGGAAAGAGTGTTACCACCTTATAATGAAACTATATCTGCTTTTTTCCCCAAATACAAAACAGAAATATTTATCGAACATGTCTCTTTTCGGTGTTGTTAAGTCTGCCATTCCATATAGTAAGTGACCAGTATCTTTTTTGTCTGGATTCTTTTGGTTCTTAATTTAAAAAAAAAGAAAAGTGCTTAAGTCTGACCTTTGATTTCTCCTTGTCACTTTATTTCCTTTAATCAGCTTTCTACAATTCATAATTTCTGATTGATATTCATTACTATCAACTTCCCTTGCTTCCATTTATATATTTTTTTCTAATAGCCACCTTCACGTCCTTGCTAAACCAGCCCAGTTTTTTAACTCGTATGGCATTCTTCTTCAATTAAGGTTTTTGGCACACCGGGTAATGTGTTTTTAAATGTCTCAATTACTATTTGCATTTTTCTGATTAAATTTTACCTCCCATCTGATTTTTCTCATCAGTTTCAGTTTTATGAAATTAGTCCTTTTTAAAGCACTGTATGTATAAACTTGGTGCACCTTATATTCTGCTTTATCTTTTAGGACATTGATTCATAAGAATTCAAGAGAATTTTCTTCCGAGTTATCAGTCACTTGCAAATCGGTGATGCTATGTTTGACAAACTTCCACTGCTCTTCCCAGCCTATCCAATTTTTTTCTAAACAAGTGATAAACATTTATTTTAACATTCCAATTATGCAAATCAGCCTGCCAAGTTTCTGTAATACCACCTATATTGAATTTATGCTCATGAGCAATTCCAGTTCCTCTTGTTTGTGTTCTGAATTGGAGGATGCTCATGATACTTGGGGGAAAGTCCTGCAAACCTGAGAGACTTCCAAGAGGGCAAAAGCAACAGTTGCCTTCCCAAGGCAGTAATCAATATTGTTAATGAGGAAATGTGGTAAAAATCAGGGATTAATCCTCCACTCTTATAATTCATCACTCCTTGAGGAAGTGTTAACTTGGACTTTTCTCTTTATGAAGAGTCTCACAGTGCTTTATAACCTGCTCATCACTCCTTCCTGCACCTTGGCAGTACCTCTGGATCTGCAGAGAAACCACCTTCCCTCCTGTGCAGCCCTGTTCGGCTGCTGCCTAAGTGGAATTGTCCTGCTCAAGAACCCCTAACTCTTCCAGGGAAAGGAGCTCTGATTTCAGTCAGCAATAGAAGGGGAATTGTATCTTCTGATCACTAGCTGTGAACAGTTGCTCTGTCAGAGACATGGGCTAGCTCTCCATCTCTCCCTCTGCTCCAAAGGGTGACTCCATATTAAAGTCCAAGGAGCTTTACAGGCAGACCATGATCAGAAAAATGGCACATGAGGATTCCAATTAATGGACGAACAGAGAGGTAAGTATGAAATCTTTTGTGTTCAAAATTATTCTGATTTATCAAGGAAAGCCCCAAGTGGTACGAGGTGCTCCTGCAGTACTTCCGTAGGTGCTAGCTAGCTTGGAGAAGCAGACAGGCAATGTTTCAGGTATCTGGAAGTTGGGACTGCTCCTGCTTTGAGCAAGAGATTGGACTTCATGACCTAAGTTTGAAAGGAACCTCAATCCTCTGTGACTCTGAGCCCTGGGGACATCTAGTAAGCTAGTTCCTGTCCTCTGTTGTGCAGTCCCCATGGCATGATGAATAGTGTACAACTTCCCTCTGTAAGTAGGCAAGAGAAGAAATACATACATGTATCAAACACATTTTTTTAAAAAATCAAGTAAAATATCAGTTAATGGCTCACAAAGAACTATATTAATAAAACATCTTCATTCTGAAGCATTGTGAGATGCACATTTTCCTACGAATTCCTCCTTTGAGAGCTTCATAAGATCTAGATGAGGACATCTATTTAAACCACATGTTAAACTAAAATGTTTACCTGAAAACAAAGAAATTTCATTAATTTTGGGAGCCAACAGTTGGTGCAGCAATAGCACCACTGTTGAAAGAAATAATCCCCTTCTGATGGTGTGATATTCTTCCAAAAGACCTCATAGATCATAAGAACGATGACTCATTGCACAGCACTTTCAAAGCCTTGGCTCTAGTCTTTCAGACTAGTTTTTCATATATTTAGTAAGGAAAGCCTGCTTTGTGGCAAACAAGGAGCTCGCTAGCTAGAGGTAGGATCTTTGCTTGGAGTGAGGTGTCTGATTCTTCCTTACTCAAAACTTTGAGAATTGTGATGAGCAATGAATAGTAAGTTGGACGCTACGAGGAAGCCGTGTTATGGACGGGTATAGCTATTGCTTATCCTAAACAAATACCTTGCGCCTGCAGGCTTGCACTGGGAGAAACTTTGTACTAATGAATAGCTGAGATTACATAGAGGCCTCATCTCTTACTATTAGTCAGAAGAGTAACCCATTGGTTACTATCTAACACCAATGTGTGACATCTTTCTCTATCTAAAGGATGAACTTTGCTTCAGCTAAGCTATGAGCCAGCTTAAACACACTAGCTTGTCTGCCAGCCCAAACCTTTGCCTTGCAGGTAACAATCAGTTCATTCCAATTCGTGAGGTCTCCAGTGCTGTATTTCTGTGTATCCAGTCCCTCTCACTAAACCCTCACAGAAATTCAGTTGGCTCCCTCCAAAGGGACAGAACACATGCCTGCTTGATAGTTTGGGTGAGAATTTTATCCTTCAGTTTAACACCCAACCCTGTGAGATGGTTTTGAAATAAAACAAGTTTATTAACAAATCAGATTTTTGAGCAATAAATAAGACGAAGGTAGGGACACGGGTACAAGTAAAACAGATTTTCTATATAATTCTTTATACTCTGGCCGTACATACATCATGCAATAATATTAATACTACCATGTTACCAATTCGTACATGACAACTTTTAGTTACAAATTCTGACAACGGTGAGTTGGGGCAGGGAGTGTGTCAGGTCTGATAAAAGGTATGGCATGATGTGCCCGCTGCCCATTGGTATTTGAGGGGTTCCCCAGGTCACACACGAGTATGGATGTAGGGACTATTACTCTGGCAAAGGGAAAAATCTGGAGCAGATGCTTCTAAGGAAATCTAGATAAATTTCCCTCAAAACCAACAAAATCTTCAGCAGGACATAAACTAAGAAGAGCATTTATGTACGAGACTGCACAGCTCCTATAGAAGACTCTTCCTCCTGCTCTAGCCTAGTCAGCTAGTGTTTTAAATGGCGGGTGGTAATCCCAAGAAGGCACAGGGTTCATGTTATACACTTATAATCATGCATAGAAGACATGCCAATCAGTACACTGTCTGGAAAAACAGACCCTTCATAAATGAACATGCACTGGAAAAGATACTCAGCCAGCAGGTCTTTAAAATCAAGGGCTATGTCTACACTTGCTAGAATTAGTTAGAATTAGTTAGTTCAAGCTAACTAATTCGAGCTAATTTTAGTTAGTTCGAATTAGCAATTCCCATTCATTTCAATGGCCGGTTAGTTCGAACTAAGAAATTAATTCGAATTAACATGGCCACATTGGCTAATTCAAACTAACTAGTTCGAATTAACTCTTTAGTTTGAATACCCTATTCGAACTTATTAGTTTGAATTAAGGAAGCCCTTAATTCGAACTAACTAAAGCCTAGTGTAGCCATGGCTTTAGTTAGTTCGAATTAAGCCTCCTTAATTCGAACTAATTTGCCAGTGTAGACATAGCCAAGAGGATCTTTTAAACTTAATGCAAAGAATTGTTCACCCAGAGATTAAAACAAACGTGGCTCTGGCTGAGATTTTTACCATAGCGGTAAAAATTTGTGAAACTTCATTGTATTAACAATCTCCTGAGGGGTCATCAGTAGCCAACTATTTCCAAGGGCTAGGATTTCTGGTGCTACGTACCAGATGATTATCTTCCATGGCTTAAATTTATTCTGAAGAAAAAAATCATGCACTTGACACAATATAAAGTTAGGTGTCATTCTCAGGTAACAGCCCTTTGTGAATAAGTAAGTAGCAGCACCATATTAAAAGCCAACCCAACTTTCATCCTAGACACTTGCAGACTCACTATAGAAACAAGCATACTTGGAAGGCAAATTCCCAAAATCTCACAGTACATATCCTTTTAGTTCCTGTTGACACTTCTATTGAGGAAACAAGCGAAATCCCACAAACATGGACAGAGGAAATCGAACTAGTTGTCCATGTGGTTCAACATTCTGTCTGTGAAAGGGAATAGAACCAGTTGCTGAAGCAGAAGGTACAAGAAACTATGTAATGGACAGTTACGGTATTTGCAGAGGAAGTCTCCTCCGATCCCCTGTTAAAAGTTGGCTTATGCCTGTGGCGTGAGTGTTTTTATATCCCTTCCAAAAACAGGGAGTAACCAGAAGTCAAAGCTTCTCTGTGACAATGCAAATAATGTCCTGAATGTTCTATCTTTTGACATAGTTCATGCAAAGAATACTAAAAAGCAGAAAAGGGAGAGTTGTGATTCTGCTCCTAGTACTCCACTGGCCCACTTTGAAATTGCTCTGTGACTAAGAACCTCGCATTACCCCTTCAGAAAACACCAAGCATCTTCAAGCAGGGACTCCTTCATTCAGACTGGGAACACCTATAGTGAACAGCCTGGATATCAGAATAGAAAGGATGTTCACCGTGGATTCTCCATAAGCTCTGTTACGATTTGGTATCCAAACAGAACTCAACCAGGATAATTCATTCATTGATCTGGTCACATTTACATTTCTGGTGTGAAAGAAAACAGAAAGCTCTTTGAGGGTGGGACTGCCTCTTTGTTTCTGCAGTGCCCAACATAATGGGGCAGTGGCATACAAAGGAGGGGGCAGGCCCCCAAGTGCAGGGCTATTGGGGGGTACCAGGCTGACTCTTCATAAGGCGCAGGAGCAGGGTTGTGGGAGGCTCTGAGAAATGCAGAGCCTCCTGCCCCCCTTCTGTGTTGTGAAGGGCTGGTGCCCCCACAAGGCTGGGTGGGAGGCCATCTCCCATCAGAAACAGTGCTGGGCTGGAACGGCAGTGGGGAAGTGCTGCCGGGAGAGAGGGGGGGACAGACCAGGCTGGGCTGGACCTTCACTGGGGGCAGGGGATGCAGGAGACACTAAGAGGCACCTCCCAGTACCCCCCCATGCATCATGAAGTCCACGCCTCTCTTCAGGTCAGGGGTGGGGAGGTGAGGCTGCCCTGTCCCAGCTGGGCTGGAGCAGCAGATGGTAAGTGCTGGAGGGTGTGGGGGCAGGCCAGCCCTTTGGGGGTGGGGGATGCAGGGAGTGCTGAGTGGTGCCCCTCTGAACCCCGGGCCACCCCTCATGCGGTGGTGGACCAAGCAGGCCCCTCTCCCTGTCGCAGCCGGGGCTGGGCTGTGGGACTGCTGCATCTTCCCTTCCCTGGGGCAGCTGGGGGTGGAGACCGGGCCCCCTCCTGCTCTGTGCAGGCAGGGGCCATGAGGCACAGCAGAAGACACAAATGTGGGCTTGGCCCCTGGGTGCTGGATACCTTCGGTACACCACTGCAATGGGGTCCTAACTCTAGATGCTATTGTGCTCTAAAGATGTATCTCAAACATATGGAGTATATATGCCAATTGTTTTGTACATCTTGTTCTAATTCTGAAATGCCAAGATCTTAGGACCTCAAGGGTACTGCAGATAAAAGTCCTATACCAATTGTCATGCTAGGCATCTGGGAAGCTATTCACAGAAGTAGGCATGGGGGCCGGGGGGGGGAGGAGGTGGGAGAGGGGGACTGTATTAGCCTCATCTGAGGAAAACTTGGAAAGATGTTTCCATTCCTCTGAAATGGCATCCTTTGGTAGGAAGGTGTTATGAGGTTGGTGCCCACATAACTCCTTAGTTTATAAAGCTCTTACTCTAGATATGGGAGGAACTTCCATTCTTGCCCATTAAATTCTGCTTATCCTCCCCCACACCCTCCAGTTTGAAGATTCACTGCTCACTACTTTCCATGAATAATCAATGAGGAGAGATGCTGCTAACAGAGAGGAAATTATCAGGTAAGAACTTTCTCAGTCTCTTTAATGGTTTTACAAAGCTGATACGTCCAATTTGACTTGAAATCCCTGATTATCCTGCTCCCCAAAGTACTAGAAGACTAGTGATAACTCTCATGTGCTACACACTATTAAATGTAGATTATTTTATTGGTTAACAACTAACTATGTCTAAAGAGGAGTAGTGTTCATCCCGTGGATAATGTTATAAATACAGTGGGTAAAATAATTTTTAATAATCCTTTTTCTAAACATGACAAGGGTTTTAAAGGATGGATGGAAAATAAAGGTGTGTGGAGTTAATATATCCAGCAACTATTAATTTTTGAGAGAGAATATAACTGTATGAAGAAATTATACTGCTGCACTGTCTGCAGTGGTTCCTGACTGAGTGCCAACCTGACGGTAGACAGTCAAAAACCCGGATAGTCTCCCCAAATTTGTAGTAGGTTCTATAATTAGATTTCATCAACCCAGTGACAAATATGAATTCCTGAAGTGAGGTAAGTCTTACCCAGGGGTCACAGACAGTCCCTTTGAACACTCAGTCTGTCTTGCCACCCCAGGAAAGCTGGGCTTAGTGATTAATGGTCACTTACACACCAAAGATCACAAAATAGTCAGGTTGCTTCCAGTCCCAAGAGACCAGTCACTTACTCCAAGTCAATTTGTGCCTTAGCGCTCTCACCAAAGACAATGCTTTTAGCCAATTCTATAGTAAATTAACTAAGAATTTATTAACTAGGAAAAATAAATTAGATATTTACAAGTTAAATGAGGAAACATATATACACAAATGATTTACAGCCTATTGCTCCAAAAGATGACGGGGATGTAGTAATTTGTCAGCCCTGAATGTCTTTTAGGGCTAACCCAGGTTGATCCTAGGAATCTCTGCTTTTTGTTTCCTAGCCCAGTTCAGAAAGCAAAGAGAGGAAGATTATTTCTGTCAGGTATCTTTATTTCCTTTGTCCAGGATTCAAGCAGATAGGATGAGCTTTTTTGCATGTGAGTACCTTCGTGGGTGTAAGAGAACCACTAACTCAGTCTTTGTGAAATATCATGATGAAATCTCCTATTTAGTCAACACACGTTCTTGATTGGCCAGGGAATGGCTTCTCCTGCCTGGGTCCACAAGTTCAGAGCAGGCATTTTGACATTTATAAAACAAAGGTCACGTATTACCTTACAGCGTGGAATACAGACTTTACAAGTAAGATTAATACATGCAGCAACTTACAAGCATTTTATAGAGACTAAATACGTCCTTACAAGTTTTAACACCTATCTTGATCAATACTAACATACAGGTTAGTTGGTCTGGTTTCCAACTATGAATTTGTCAGTACTCAGCCGATGCCTACTACCTTGGCAAGAACTGGTACCTGGTTTACCAGCAGTTGACAAACACTGTTGTTACATATGAATAAAAACTGATTGGATGAATTTCAGTATTATAAAATACACACACAAAGTGACATTTCCAGTTTTTCCTTTTGGTGTGAAAATATCAACTTTGACCGACCCAGTCTCTACAACAAAAGATATTTCACAATGTTTATTGTACACTTTATCCCTTTCATAAGATTTAAACACAGTGTTCTGAATTCCTGTTAATCTGTTCAGACCTACAATGTAGAATGTTCATAATGCTAAAACTAGATCCTTTATGTGTCTGTGCTCAATTGAAATAGCATGGAGGAGACGGAGTGAAATGCTGGCCCCATGAAAGTCAATGGCAAAATACATGAAGCACAGAAAAAACTGGAGTCCAAATCTTTAATGTATGGCACATTTTCTAATATAGAAATGTATTCATTCTGGTTAACAATATCTCTGCAGAACTTTCTCACAAAAGCACATCTGGGAAAATCCCAGAAAAAATAAATATTTTCATATCTATGTTGCCAGTCACTGAGCAGGACAACTTGGCAAAAGCTTTCAAAAGTTTTTACAAAGAGCTACCAAAGAAGTGGGAAGCTGCTGTCACCCACAGAATGTCCCCTGAAGCTTTTCACAGTGAATCATGATTCCAGAAAGTCATTGTGCTGTTTGACCTTCATTGTAAAAGTGTGGCCTCAGCTGATAAATGTAAATAGTATGCTCATATAATCTCCTCCTTTGTGGCTTCTAACGAAGAAAGTGCAAAACTGGAAAGTGGATTTTGCACCTACATGGCAATGCCTTTCCCGGACAACTGCTCCATCACTCCTCTTGAATTCTGGAAAAATCCACCACACCGGCTTCCCAACTTTAAGCCATGCTGCCTCTCACATCCTCAGTGTCCTACCTGGCTCAGTTGATGTGGAGAGAATATTTTCAAAATTCGGCTACATCCAAGACTGAAGGAGAATGGGCCTTGAAAAAGACTTTAAAAAGATAGCTGCAAGCCTATGCCATGCAGGACTTCTGGAAATTATACTGAAGGATGTCACATAAAACAATGAGTGTTTTTTAATAAGTATTTTTAAATATTGGGCCCATGTATTAAATGGCTATATTTATAAACTAATAGCTCTAAGTCTACAACAGTAAATTGTTTATTCAAATGAAAAGTTTTATTTGGGGATTAGAGATATATTGTTTTCTTAAACTCAGAGGTGGCATTGCGTTTTGAGTTCTGTTTTAGTTCTGCAGCAAACCATATTGAATTCTGTTCATCAAGCATTAATCTACCGAATACCAAAATAAATCCCAATGTTTGCCCCCCAAATTGTTTTTTTCCACTGATTCTCAGTTGTTTTGTTGTTGCAGTAGTGAACCCCAATAAATTCCTGTGGAAAATTAAATAAATTAAAAACCAAAAATGAAGGGACCTATTAATATATCACTTGGGAGTATTTAGGATTGGATGTCTTTCTGAAAGAGATGCTGTAAGTAACTCAGCCAAAGTTTTGGGTTTTGATGTTGCTCATTTACATTGCATGGAGGACTAACTCTCTGAATTGCAGGAATTACAGGTGAAATTCCATGATCTGTGTATTATGTAGGGGCTTAGAAGATCATCAAGGCAAGATGATCTAGCCTTAAAATCAGACTTCTTGTTTTCTGGAAAGACTGTCAGACTCTCAGGCCAGAACTGGGAGCAGATTTCAGCTGGGTTAGAGGCAGAGTAATCATGGCAGCACCTGGTTGGTATAGTATTGAGGATGCTTTGGGCACAGCTGTCGCTGGTGGTTTACCCAACGGAAAACTGGCTGGGTCATCCCACCTCTAGGTAATACATTTAGGTTGTATATGGTGAAGGACAAAGCTACACCTCCTCTGTAAATAGTTGATTCTTGAGTCCATGTTGTTGTCTTACCAGTTCACTTAGTGGCTGCATGTAGATACTGAACAAGACCAGAGAGAAAATTGATCTTTTATGTGTCTTCACGAGTGATGGTTCTACAGGCAGATGTTCAGTTCTCTATCACTATGCTTGGGTGCATCCCTCCCTGAGGGTCTTGAACCAGTTTAGAACACTACCTTCCACCAACGGTTGACAGCATCAACTACTGCAGAGAGGTCCAGGAAGATGAGAATGGATGACTGTGTTCTGTTCATTGACAAGCAGATATCCCTGTAATACCTCAACATATGCTTGCAGAAATTCTTAGTGGAAAACAAAATCTTGAAACAATCAGTCTAGAGTTTCCAACCTTCTCTCTTCATTCGGTGTACAGTGCTAGAGAACCCGGATGCTAGATGTAGGCAATGAGGAAAGGAGTTTGGGGGACCAGTGCATCAGTGATCAAGGTTTGCATATGATTCACCAGGTCCTCTATTCCTTCCCTTATAGGGGGAGTGCTGCTTTTGTTCAGTATACTTTAGAATTTGATGGAGTAAAATTGAGGTCATACGTCTGTCTGGTTTCTTAGCAGAGCTCTTATCACTGCCACAGTGAGGTAATGCTCCACTTTAGACAGCAATTTAGGCTTGCTATTAACCTCTAGGTCCAAGGAGTGAGTGGTTAGCAGGGTTGTACAAGAGGACCTGTGAAAGAGAGGTAAGCGACAGGGTTTGGGGTTATATATCTACAGCAAGAACATGAATGTTGAAATCTCCTAGGCCAAGAACTTAGGGGTATTACCATTGTTGCCAGCAAAGGACCAGAAAGCTCCTTTGGGGATTATTTAGTGCTTGATCTATCAATTGGGGTGGCCAGACAGCAAGTGGGATAAATTGGGACAGAGGCTGAAGGGTAATAGGCACTTTTATAAGAAAATGCCCCGAATAGAGAGTCCCTAAAAAATCAAGTTCCAAAGGGGTAGCTGTGTTAGTCTATTGCAGAAAAACAAACAGAGTCCTGTGGCACTTTAAAAGACTAACAGATTTATTTATCGCATGAGCTTTCGTTGGAGAAAATCCCACTTCGTCAGACGCTTTGAAGATGGGAAATTTAGCTGAACTTTGTGACTTTGTACTCACCCACAACCATTTCAGATTTGAAGATAATTTATACCTTCAAGTTAGCGGCACTGCTATGGGTACCCGCATGGCCCCATAGTATGTCAACATCATTATGGCCGACTTAGAACAACACTTCCATACGTCTCATCCCACAGCACCTCTACTTTACTTATGCTAAATTGATGACATCTTCATCATCTGGACCCACGGTAAGGATGCCCTTGAAGATTTCCACAGAGATTTCAACAATTTTCACTCCACAATCAAACTTAGCCTGGAACACTCCACACAAGAGATCCACTTTCTGGACACTACAGTGCAAATTAGTGATGGGCACATAAAGACCACCCTATACCGCAAACCTACTGATAGCTATAGTTACCTACATCCCTCGAGCTTTCATCCAAGACACACCACATGATCCATTGTCTACAGTCAAGCCCTAAGATATAACCACATTTGCTCTGATCCCTTAGACAGAGATAAACACCTTCAGGGTCTCTATCAAGCATTCTTAAAACTACAGTACCCACCCAGAAAAGCGAAGAAACAGATTGACAGAGCCAGACGGGTACTCAGAAGTCAACTACTACAGGAGAAACCCAAGGAAAAAAAAAAACCCAGAAGGCCATTGGTCACCACTTACAACCTCCAAGTCAGACCGTTTCACCACATCATCAAAGATCCATTCAGCCTATTCTTCAAGACGATCCCTCACTCTCTCTCAAGCCTTGGGAGAAAACCCTTTCCTTGCTTACAGACAGCCCCCCAACCTTAAACGGGTACTCACCAGCAACTACAGATCAAATAACAGAAACATTAAAGCAGGAACCTATCCCTCAACAGACCACGCTGCCAACTTTGCCCCCATATCTACACTGAAGACACCATCACAGGACCAAATCAAGCCACCTACTCCATCAAGGGCTCGTTCACCTGCTCATCCACCAATGTGATTTATGCCATCATGTGCCGGAAATGCCCCTCTGCCTTGTATATTGGACAAACAGGACAGTCTCTGCGCCAAAGAATAAGGCCATGTACACACTACAGGAATAATCACGCAACAAGCCCATTGCGCTTTAAAAGTCACGTGGTTTTTGTAGCGCAGGATCGCGTCCACACCCTGCCGCTTGTGACGGAACAGAGCCCCCCCCGCAATTCGCAATTTCACAAGAAACCCAAATGAATTGTGGAAACTTATCCCACAGTTCCATCCATTCTGATTTGGCGCTAAGAATCCTGGGTAGAAGGAGAGTAGCGCTGAGCACCATGGGTAAAGTCTTGGTTTCCCATGGTGCATTCTGTTCCCCTTGTGTCATGAGAGTTGCTACTAGCAACTCGCGCCCATTTTCAACATTAGCGCATTGCTTCCCGGAACTCCTTTTTGCAGCAACATGGATCCAGCTCTGATCTCGACTGTCGCCTTCAGCATGATGAATACATCTCGGCTGGTGGCACAGTATGCGTTCAGCTCTGAATCAGACCAGGATTCGGATGACCCTGGGATGATGACTGCCATGCAGAACAATGGCACTGCATTGCTGAGCTCCTACACAGAGCATCTGCACATGGTGCACCGCCGGTTCTGGTCACGAGAGACAAGCACCGAGTGGTGGGACCGCATCGTTTTGCAGGTGTGGGATGATGACCAGTGGCTACAGAACTTTCGAATGCGGAAAGCCACATTCATGGAACTGTGGGAGGAGCTAGCCCCTGCCCTGCAACGCAAGGACACCAAAATGAGAGCCGCTCTCACCGTGGAGAAGCGTGTCGCAATCGCGCTGTGGAAATGGCGACTCCAGACTGCTACAGCTCGGTCGCGAATCAGTTTGGAGTCGGCAGGTCGACCATCGGGTTAGCACTTTCACAAGTGTGCAGAGCCATTAATCGTGTTCTGCTCCAGGGGACAGTGACGTTGGGCAACGTGTGGGAGATCATCGATGGATTCGCAGCCATGGGATTCCCGAACTGTAGAGCACATCCCTATTCTCACTCCATAGCATCTTGCGACTGAGTATATTAATAGGAAGGGCTATTTCTCCATGGTGCTTCAGGCACTGGTGGATCACAGGGGCGTTTCACGGACATAAATGCGGGGTGGTCGGGTAAGGTGCATGATGCTCGCATTTTCTGGAACACGGGCCTGTACTGGAAGTTGCAGGCAGGGATCTTCTTCCCCGATGATAAAATTACTGTTGGGGATGTGGAGATGCCCATAGTCATCATAGGAGACCCAGCCTACCCACTGATGCCTTGGCTCATGAAGCCCTATACTGGAAATTTGGATCCCAGCAAGGAGCGCTTCAATTACCGGTTAAGCCGGTGCCAAATGACTGTAGAGTGCGCCTTTGGGTGTTTAAAAGGCCCCTGGCGCTGTTTGTATGGGAGGCTAGACTTGAATGAGGACAACATTCCAGCCGTCATTGCGGCGTGCTGTGTCCTGCATAACCTCTGTGGAAATAGGGGAGAGAAATTTCCCCCTTCATGGGACATGGAGGCTGAGTAGCTAGAGCTTGTCTTCCAGCAGCCAGCCACTAGGAGTATCAGGGGGGCACAGCTGAGAGCCATCCGCATAAGGGAGGCACTTAGGGTGCATTTTAGTGATGGGGACTTATAGGACGCATTGCATCACTGTGCAGTAGTGTTCCCAAGCACTACTGGGTGCTGATTGGAGGGGGGGGAGGCGGAGCTGGTGGGCGTGTACTGTACTATGCTAGAATGAGTGAATACTAAACATGCAACAACTAATTTTATTGTGTATCAATAAAGACACTGCACAGTTCAAGTAATTCCATTTTATTATTATAAAACATTAAATATTTACAGTAAGCAGTGCCTGCAAAAGGGGCTATAGTTGCATGTAGGTGCGTGGCTCAATGCCATAGCTTGGTGCAGGAGTGGATGTAACATTGTACCAGGAGGGTCCCTGGGCTTCAAAGAACTGCTTTGAGGGAGAATGGGGCATGGGGGACAGAAAGTGTTGCTGTGACTGCGGGGGGGGGGGGGGCGAGCCTGGAGC